>JADPWL010001615.1:0-21677 GCA_019059595.1 Marasmia exigua | reverse complement strand
TATCTATGAATTGTTATATCAGTTGTATTAAAAATTATCTGAATTTTCAGAGCAAAAATCTATCGAAGTGCCAGCAGACAGTGCTTATGTTGTAAGAATCTTGGAATTGTTTAGTGAAACATTTAATTATCCATTCCATAAAATGGAAGACAAACTTCCACTGGTTTTACTATCAAATCCCATAAAATAAGATTATATTTTGAATGAAAATATGTTTAAAAATATAAATGAATCCACAACTAGAATTGTAATATCTATTAAATTTTGAAAATAAGAATATATTTACTTTACTTTTTAATTCTTAATTATAAAAACATAATTTGTTACCTAGTACCGAAGAATGTAATTTGATTGTAAAAATAAAGGAATTTATTTATACCTATTTGTAATTTTGTCTTGCTAACTCTGGGTTAAACTGAGAGTTGTATTTAGGTGTAACTTTATTTATGATTGTCTCTGTATGTGGTGTGGCAGGTTTATTGAGTCCACTTAAAAATAGATCAGCCTTATATTTTTCTTGTTGTTCTCTTTTAAGTCTGGCTTCTCGAAGTTTTTGTAATATTAATTCTTTTTCATTTTTCTTTTTTTCTTTCTTTCCTTTTAGTCTAACACTCTTATCACCTGCTTCTTCCTGGAGTTTTTTAGATTTAGATTGGTATTTGTCGGTGCAATGTTTTTTGAATTTATTAATTGGATCATGCTGTTGTTTGGCTTTCCAATCTAATTCTCCATTCTTTATGTCCAGATCTTTTTTCTTTGGTTTGCCATCTTCATCTTTGAGAACTAATTTTTCATAGGTATCTTTAACACTACTTGATTGCGAAATCCTGGAACTGGGGGCCACTTCATACCAATTCTTTTTTTTTAGAGCTTCATTGGTATCCTGTCCAAGATAAGTCAAATAGCCAATTTTCTTTTCATATTCTTCTTTTCTTTCTTTTATTTCTTTATCATGCTCTTTGTTTGTATGTTTTACAGCATGATCAATGTCAGTAAACAGATTAATATGCTCTAACTTCTCTTCAACATTATGCTTTTTTGTGTCATCAATACCATGTTCAAGGAGTTTCTGCTTACTTATGCTCTTTAAAATGTTGAGGCGTGCTTCGCGGTCGGCATTTTCAATCCTAAGTTTTTCTTCTCGTTCTTTTTCAGCAGCTTCTGCTTCATCTTTACGGACTCGTGCAATATTTTCTTTGGTTCGTACATGCCATCTGTAAAATTTTATTGTATTGCGTAATGTTTTTTAAATAAGAACTATAAATGAAAATACATTAATACAAAATGATTAAACAATAAGACAAGAGATTGGTTTATGCCCTGGCATATTGGGTGGATTGATATAAATGCCAAGGCATGAACCCATCTCCTGATAAGACTTATACTACAAACATACCTTTTTTTAGGTAAAATATTCATTTTAGTACACTAGAATCTAGTGATATCTGATATCAATGCATGCAACAGAAATATAAGTGACTGAGTTTATTACTGTGAACTAGTTAATCCTACATATACATAGACATATCCGAATTCTATGATCATAGGTATATTGTTCTTATTTTCTTCTCATAATCGTTCACAACACATCGAACACAAGCACAAACTAAGTAGAAGATACTACGAACGCAATTTAGGAGATTATTCTTTTTGTTTTCGAGGCTATGAGACCTTGTCACAGATCATAAGTAAAATATTGTAAGCAAAGAATATAATATTGATTGTAGGTGAATATTCAATGTTCTCTGTGGGTGAACGTTTGGTGAACGTCCTTGTCTCTTGAGATAAAATGCGCTAGGAGTAATATTGTTCTGTGATAAACTGAGTCAGATGTTTTTCTTGGTCTGTGACCTGTGGCTAAAGAGCGTAGTGATTATATTCTCTTTGCCTGTGACCAAAGAATACATTTCCTGTGACTCAATCAATACTCATGCGTAGTATCTTCTACTTGTGTCATGGCTCTGAATCCTCTTGAAAAGAAATTAGTCACGTTGTCTATGCTATCATCTTTCAGGTAGATGTTCAGAATCTCGAATGAATGTTTGAAAGCCATCATCTCATTGGTTCATTTCATGATTGATGAGCTTTTTGACTTGTCACTAGGGGTGTCCACTTTGAAAAAACATTGATATTTTTATCGATTCGATACATCAAAACTGTACATCGATGTCTTTCGATGTATCGGATGAAAACATTGAGTACTTTTTCTAATGTATATTGCAAAGCTAAAGTCATGTCAAAAAAAGCGTGTCAGAACAGGTCATCATTTCAAAGTGAAAATATTTGTATTTGAAGGTTATGAAAAAAGCTAAATCCAGTTTAGTTATAATAGATCTAACTTCCTTCGTTGTCTCTGTGAATCTGTGTATACTACAACCGCCCCTACCCCACCTCCATTCCCTGCTTCGGTGGCGTAGTGGTTATTGGGTCGCGCTATAAAGCGACGGCTGCGCAATAGGTCAATAATTTTGTTTTTAAGTCTCTTGAGTTCTTATCACTCATCTTAAGTCTCTTTGATCGCCGTAAACGATTGTCCTTCTTTATTAGCTAAAATAAACTTCAAAAGCAAATTCCGCCTCCCAGTTCGCCCCTAACGTGTATTTCAAACTTATTCTACGAAAAAAATATACTTACATAGAATTGTTTTCTTTCCCGATCAATTAACTTATATAATAAAGAATTTCTGAATCGCGATCTTTTTAATGGACAACATTTCATATTTTTAACATGTCCATATTGTTTTTTTATATGAAAATAGACATAAAATGAACGGACCCATATTTTTTCTTTTTTCAAAATTTGTCAAAAAAATACCAAATATTTTGCTAAACTTCTTTTAGTTTAAATTCCTTAAAGTATTTTTGTACACTATTCGTTTTGATTTTATTGTTTTCCATATTTCGTACTAGTACATTTTGTAAGAACCAACTATTGTAGGTAGTTCATGTAACAAGCACACTTTAATTTAATGTTAAAATAAATATATGTTTCGGCACTCGTTGTCTGTTAAAAATATGTATAACTTATTATTTAATTACTTGTTACTGTAATGACTGTTTGCGCCAAAATATATTTAAAAAAAAATTGGAAGAGTCTGGAAGTCGTCGGTAATGTACCTACCCCCGTGCCTCGGAAAGCACGTTATGCCGTTGATCCTGCACCCGACTTCTTTCAGGTCGAGTCAGACTGGTGTCCCATCGGAATATGGGGGCAAGGGAATAGCGAGTGCACTTGTGTTTGCGCATTCACTTGAGCACTATAATATATCCTCCATCCGTGGCTGATCGTGGATATAGGCCGCCATAACCGTAATAGGTTGGAGGATATGTATACAAAGCCATTTATTTTGAAAAAAAGCCTTGGATATAACAACATATTAATATTAGTTTTAAATATCATTTACATAAACTTGAGTATTTTGACATAAACCGGTTATCATCAATTCAATATTTTATGAAAAAACAATGATACATTAAGTATAACGATAGCTTTTCAAAACATCGGAATCTATTCGATGTATCGCATTGTAAACATCGATGTTTTCAATACATCGATGTATATGGAATATCCCTACTTGTCACCACCATTCATTCACTCGGAGAAACAAAATGGCAGTTATGTCAAGAAGAAAAATTTATAGAATTTTGTTAAAAAGTTGTAAATTAAGTGCAAATATACGTTGTGGACATTTGTTATTACGTTAAAGAAAACTAAACAATGTGCAGAAGCGTAAAGATATTTATAATATGTTCTATGTTCGCTCAATAAAATTCTTGGTACTACCTGTGCGGATAAAGAATGGGAATGGAAATGGCGGCGCATCTATTCACTTCTCGCTCGCACACTATTTGCGTCTATACTCGCACTCGTGGGTACTGACTGTAAAAAAAATATTCTGCGTTCCCTTCCCTGTCGCATCAGTCCGACGCGTTTTCAGTTTTTCCGTGGTTTTGAACTTTTGAACCTTTCGTTATTTTGTCATTTGTTATTGTTTGTTGTTATAGTTTATTGTTAATTTGTATGTTAAATAATTGTTTTGTTAGTTATTTATTGAGTATAGATAGTGTTTTAAGATATAGTTACAATAGGATATAGATATAGTTAAGATATACTTATTACAATCTTTTATTTCAAGATACTAATTTTAAAAGTTATGAAGTGCATGTAGAATAGTAAATGAAATTAATGTAATTAAATTACAACTGTATAAATCATAGACAGTTCTAACGCAATCTATATTTAATACTAATATTATAAAGCTAAAGAGTTTGTTTGAACGCGATGAACTCAGGATCTACTGGACCGATTTCAATAATTCTTTCACCATAGGAAAGGTACGTTAGGTAGATATAATCTGCAATCTGAATAATTATCATATATATTTTTATATACAGTCAAAAAGACTCCAAAATAATTAAACCTATAAAACTTACTTGTACATAAATAGTATTTTAATTAATAACATTTATTTATTTATTTAAACAAAAACAAAAGAGTTTCAACGGTAACGATATTTTATACTGAAAAACGTCAGTTATAACTTTTCAAACCGTCGTTGCTGACGGTACCGGCTCCACGCACCGCCATTTCTAATCCCATTCTTTATCCGCACGGATAGTAGGTAACAATATTTTTCACCTATCGAAGATTGTGGACCCAAGAAGATGTCACAAGGATTTCCACTTGCATGCTTGCACTGCAGCACAGCGCGGGACACGCAGTCCTGGATTTCCCGTTATAAACTGCGGCCTAGTCTAAATTACTATTTCCTAAGGGATGTATATGAGGCAACAAAAGTGAATACTATTGTGTGTTTCGTGATATTTTGATAATAAATCGTGTTATAAGTAGCTTGTATTTTATTTTTGTTGTTAAAAGGCGTTATATAAAAATCTGAATATTTTATCTGGATTAATTTGGTCATTGCTAATCATTCGTTCATTTAATGAACGAACTGCTGTATGACAATTCATTCAAATCTGTCAAAATCAATGCTGATTCCGTTCAGTCGTTCTAAAAATGGTCTAATGGAGCACTATGGGACATTCCTGTCTGATACGTAGTATCTTCTACTTAGTTTGTGACTTGTGTAATACTCTTTGCCTGTGTGTGAGTGAGTGACAGACTGTCACTCGCGCTTGTGTCAAAAATAGAATTAGAATCTATTCCCTACGTGTCACCTTACGTAGGGTAGGTAGGGCACACTAGCGACGCCAAACGATTTTTTTTAGCTACTAAACCGGAACGAACGAAAACGAAATTGTCTAAAATAGATCAATTTCGTTCGGGTTTACAATCTCGGCAAACACTTAATTTATTTATTAAATAACCATAGACAAGTGTAGGGTCCGTTTGTACGCAAAAACTTGATTCACGGCAAAAGCGGCCACTTTTGGCGGTAATCCAAAATTCGAGTGCAAAAGCAGACCAAACAGTTAACTACAAGTATTAAAGAAATTGTATAGGTGTTTGCCGAGAGATATAACCCCGAAATCGATTAAAATTGATCCGGTTTATCCGGCAGCTAAAAATTAAAATCGATTGGCGTCGCTAAGCGTGCCCTAGCCGTCACCTTGAAGATTAGATGAATAAATAACCTGCGTGCTGACTTCCTTCCCCTTGTTCATTATTGATTTTACAGTCCGACCACGGTTATTTGGCACGTGGCAAAAGTCGGAACTAACGCTGTTTCCTTTACAAGTGTCAGTTCTTTTGACATTTTCCCATAGAATAAGGAATAAGTATTCTACCGTGCCCCCATCCCATGTCAATGCAGGGGGGGTCAAGTTTGTATGGGTACTGTTAAATATACCTATCCGGGTAAAAATTGTCCAATCACAGGCACTCCTTTTTCTTATTGGTAGCATCGCAATTATTATTTTTTCATCATAGCAACTTTGATGTTTCTTCTGTCAGTTCCGACTAGGGATGTGACTTTATACTTAAATAATCGATTATGACGCTGGACATCAACCTGTATGATGCGCTCTACAATAATAATATGAAAGATAAATTTGATTTCTCTGATCGTCGTTCGCAAGTTAAAACTGCACAACATCCATTCTGACGAATTCTGCTCAGTGACAAATACGAATTCGATTCGAAATGGCGATTTTATAAAAATACATGAACGTTGAATGAAGTTGGTTATACAGGGTGTAAAAAGACCCTTAACGAAGCCGAATCCTACGTATTCAGCACATTATCAGGACCATTTTTTCCTTCTAGACAATACCTGGGAACTCAATACTTTCCAAGTTATTGAAGGTCAAAGTCAAAATAAAAATCTCAAGATTTTGATGTAAATAAATTTTAAACATTATTACCTAATTTTTGTCCAAAGAAACTTGTGCAAAATTTTAAGTAATTCGTGTGGAAAAATGGCCTTAAAACGTACTGCCCACAATGTAATGTTTGAGAGCGGGGTGGGGAGGTGTGCGGGAGACGCGCCTCGGCAACAGAGGCGCGGGCGCGCGTGCGGCGCGGTCCGGTGTACGCTGTTCATTGCGTTGTCCGTTTATAGGATTAAAATTGACACCAAAAAATCAACTTCGTTTCCCATCAATAATTTTTTGTTCTTAGACTTGTTTTAAAGGTCTGAGTGCGTAGACGCCGGCTTCGTTAAGGGTCTTTTTACACCCTGTATACTTTAACAGAGGGGAACGAGTCTACATGCCACGTCCCGTGTTAATTTTTCTAAGCTAATGATCGATTTCAAACTTTTATTTACGTATTTCTCATGCCCTACAAATTCGCCGCCCTTCACATTAGTGACTGCAGCGTTACTCTTGTTTTATTTTTAATGATAATGCGTTTTTAGAGCTATAATCATGCAGTGGAAACGCCAAATATGATTGCACTCTTATGGGATGAAATAAGACAACTTAAAATTTCATTTTATTGGTTGTGTCACGAATTGGAACCAACGGAACCAACAACGCAGCCATACTAAATACATCATTTTTGACCGTCTTTGTATAAGAGTGGCGCTCTCCTCCAGTAGCATCCACCACCATGTCATACTGCTGAACTGTTGTACTGACACAACATACCTTCATCACAGCAGTATTGTGTTACCAACTGTTTAATTAGTTCTTCGAGAAATTCTTTAATAATATTGAATAAAAAATATTTTTAGCTTAAAATAATTATAAATTAATTAATCCATAGAAAATCGACTTTAAAAAAATCGATTACTAAAAAATCGATTATTTTTTCCCTAGTTCGACACTGTCCGTCCGTCCAAAACAAACAAACAATATGGCGTCGCGTTTCTTTTAAGTTACCGTCGGCATATTTTTCTGCGTTATTTCACATTTGATGAAATAACTTTTTCCGCTTGTTTATACGTGTGACATCGAGTTGAGCTTCGTGCTCCTCCGTCTACCTTTTGTGCAAGTGTATCTCGAGATAGTGACTCTTATAACCGTCTTGTAAAGATGAGTGAAAACTTTCGCAAATGTTTTAAGTGTGGCAGATCGCCAGCAAAAGAAAACATTAAGTTGTTTCGTTTTCCGAAGCCTGGAGTAAAAAATCTGTTGCGGTATGTATTCATTTACGATTATGTTTTATAATTTTTAAAGTATAGGCAGCACCAAACATCAAATTTGTTTAACCTCAACGGATTTCGTCATAAATAACTTACTGAATTTTACTTAACATTTATATCTATTAAAAGATAGACACACTTTTTGCTCAAAAACAACAAGTACTAGGCATTTTAGAAAATTAAAAGTATTGTGTTTGGAATTTTGGATATTAATGAAATCAGACCTAACCTTGAAGTGTGCTAAGGTTAATCCTAATCAGTAAAGAGATTGAAAGGCAGCATACAATAGTTTAATATAAGTTTGTAATAAATTATGTACCTGGGTCGTTCTTCTTTTTTATCGACAATGAGCCAAACTTACACATCAACATTTAACTTTTATATAACAGACTACAATTGATAAATAATATATCCTAAATATTCGTTAATGTACTATTTTACAGATGGACTATTACATGATCTAAAATTTAATTGATAAAGAATACTTTTTGATTAAAATGGACACCTCCGTCACGTCCCCCGAAATTAGTGCCTCTGTCACGCTTTATATATTTTTTTACATAGTTAAATCATGCTAAAGTACCTACGAGGTGATAAAACAATGTCAGTATTTCATGTTAAATTAAGAATATCTTGATGATGTAACATACATTTTTTTTATATAATTAATTACTTGATAAGTCACTGAGGACGGGCTTATTGTCGTAAAAAAAGAAGAACGACCCACCTACCTAGCTTCACACTATGTGATATCCAGTTTCATGATAGCTTTATTGAATGTACCTATTTCATTGGTTTCAGCTGCAAGTTGTGGGCCAAATATGTTTTCCCAGATAAACCATGGGAATCAGTAGAATTTCAAAAGAAGCTGTTTAGTGAACATAGAATGCTGTGTCAATATCATTTTCATCCAGAAGATTTTACGGATTCCACTATGGTTAAATTGTCAAGAAATGCAGTCCCACATGATGTAAGTGTTAACTTAGAGAAAGAATTACTTTTTCTTAGTCCATGGTGTTATGAAAAAGTTATACATCTTTTAATTTTATTTCAATATATTTTGTTTTTCATTCAGAAAAAAGTTGCTGATTCTATGATGAGCTTCGACCCTTCAGAACAGACATACATACCACCGCCAACTCAAGCTTCATCATGCAGTACAGAGCCTCAACCTGGTCCTTCACAAAGAACTCCCTTGAGAGAAATAAGTAATGCAAAGCAACTCTCAAGTGCATCAACATCAGAGTGTTTTATTAAAAACACCGTAAAAACACAGAAAGAAAAACAACTTTATGTGAAATGTACCAAGTACATGAAAAGAATTTGCCAGTTACGCAATTCTTTAAAGAAATTAAAGTCCAAGGCAGTGTTAAACATCCTTACTGATGACAATTCCATCAAAAAGTTGTCACAGAAATTGACACCTACATTTGCGTTATTATTGCAATCCCAAATAAGGAATTACATGAAAAAAGGCTGCGGTCACAGATGGACAAAGGAAGAAAAAATTGTTGCACTTAGAATATACAAAAGATCTCCTACATGTTATAGATTATTGAGGAGAATGTTTAGTTTACCTTCTCCAGGTACTTTAAAAACATTATTGAATAAAGTACCTTTTGGAGTTGGAGCCTGTGAACCAGTTTTGAATGTATTAAAGGATTTCGTCAAAAAAATACAACCTTCTGATAATGAATTTGTATTAATGTTTGACGAAATGTCACTAAAAAAACATTTAGAATATAACCCGAAATCGCATCTTATTGAAGGGTTTCAAGACCATGACAAACAAGGGAGGTCCCCTATTGCAGCTTCATATGCATTGGTCTTTATGATAGCAGGCATAAGAAAGACTGTAAAGCAACCCATTGCACACTACTTTTCAAGTGGGTTTTCTACCGCTGATAGACTTGCTGTGCTGATTAAAGAGGTGAATATATAAATAATGTTTATTTTAAGAAGGAAATTAAACTTATTTTATTTTACTTGTTATAAAACATATTGTTTCTGCAACCATTTTTATTTCAGGTCTTACAGTCTTGCTTCCAAGCTGGTTTAAATATTAGGGCTACTGTGTGCGACATGGATGGAGTAAACAGGAGAGCATTGTCAATTTTAGGAGCAACTTTACAGCAACCAATGATCAAAATATTTGACAAAGAAATATTTACAATTTTTGACCCACCACACTTACTGAAGTGCTTCAGAAACCTTTTTTTGAAATACGACATAGAGTGTGCAACAGATATAAATTCTAATAATAAAACCGGGAGAGGTAAGACTACTTATTGAATACATTATATTTTGCATCGATTATCGATATTTACAAAGGGATATAAACATTTCACTTGAAAAACATGTTTCTAGTGCCTGCTAGCAGCATTTAATTGTAGGATATTCATTCATATATTATTGAATGATAAAATAATAATTTAAGCATCTTCTTTACAGGTACTGCTAAATGGTCACACATTCAAGAATTTTATGAAGTGGACAACAGCAACCCAAACTTTGTATTTGCACCAAGTTTGACAAAAGAACATTTAAAACCCAACACTCAGCAAAAAATGAAAGTAAAACTCGCTGCCCAAGTGATGAGCCATACTGTTGCAGCGGGCCTATATGCCAAAGTAGCTGATGGTATGTATAGTGTATCTTAGCATGAATTAAATGTTTAATTTTATGTTTAAATAAAAAGTTAAGAATATAAATTAATAAAATATGAAAGAAAACATAATTTATTAATATTTATAAAAAACAGTTACCTAAACAGTAATCTTAATAAATTGTAAGTTATTTTATTAAATAACTTAGAATTTATAAGTTTAGCTGAAGACTTAAAAGTTCACATTTAATGTTATTCCATTGTCATAACTATAATTGTATCTTTTTATTCTGATAATCAAATCTACTGTTACTCCATTGTCATAACTATAAATTTATCTTATTATTCTGAATTAGCTAAGCTTTAGCTTAACCAAGGAGTTTTATTAATTTCTCTTAATTGCTATTTCCAGGGTCACTGTCTACGGATGCCATTGTGACAGCAAATGTTGTTAGCAACATAGACAAGTTATTTGACTGTTTAAACAGCGACACGGCTGATTTGCGCCGAGGGAAATCCTGTGCTACAAATATGTCAAAAAATACGCCGCATCTCAAGCTTTTCGCTCAAATGAAAACGTTTTTTAACGACCTAAAATTTGTTGGTTGTACTAGAAAGCCACCATCACAAGAGGGCTGGATTTGGACATTAAATGCGGTGGAGAAATTATTTGAAAAGCTAATGAGTGACCACAAAAATGTGAAGAGTCTAGCCACTAGGCGCTTGCAACAAGACCCTATAGAAAATTTATTTGGCTGCATACGAGGCAATTGTGGGTCGAATAATAACCCAACTACTATTCAGTTCGTGGCTGGACTCAAAACTGCAATTTTAACTAGCATGGCCCATGTAGGTACCACAGGAAATTGTGAAAGTGATAATAATGTTATCATTAATAATTTTGGTAAACTATTATCACATTCACAACCCGCACACATATGTACGAGCAGTGAACTTGACACTGAGGATGTAGCAGAAGATAATGAAAATAAAATTATCTCGGACTTGGACGGAGACAGTGCAGAAATTCAAGCTTGTGCATATGTGTGTGGATTTTTGTTAAAAAGAAACAAAATTGATTGTGAGATATGTAAGACAATTTTTATTGCACAGAATATAGAGCAGCACCATCTATTTGTGGAAAATAAAGAATATAATCAATATAAAAGAAATTTGATGTATGCATCAAAAGTTTTAATTGATTGTGTAGAGTGCTGCGCTTCAGCAGTAAACAAATATTTGGAAGACAATGGGCACATGTCTAATTTAAAACAAAATATTGAAAATATTTTAAGGAGGGTAGCAGATTTTAATTTTATAAGTAAATGTCCGCTCCATGAAGTCGAAAATATAAATAATATAATTAATGGTGTTTTTGCTATTTGTGTAAAACGCTTTTGCATTTTAAAAAACCGGCATTTCCAAGACGAAGCTTCGGCATCCGCCCTCAAGCGAAAAATTAATATATTGTCGCATAAATAATTAGATTTTAACAGTAAAAGTATGCATTAATGGCATTATAGGATAAAATATTCTGTTCTAGTGAAAATGCAATTGCCGTAACTTCATATTTGAAATGCTGGGTTTTAAAAGGCGACGGGTAGCCCTCACTAGCGACACCATTCGTTTTTAACTGTTAGCTACTAAACCGGATCTATTTTAAACACTTTCGGGGTTACAACCTCTCGGCAAACACTTATACTATTTATTAATTAACCATGCACAAATTTTGGGTCCGGTTTTGTACGCGAAAAATTTATTACCGCCAAAAGCGGCCACTTTTAGCGTGAATAAATTTTTCGCGTACGAATGTTTTCGGTCCGCTTTCGTGCATGGTTATTTAATAAATAGTATAAGTGTTTGCCGAGAGGTTGTAACCCCGAAATTGTTAAAAAGAGATCGGGTTTAGTAGCTAACAATTAAAATCGATTGGCGTCGCTAGTGTGCCATACCCGTCACCTTAACGTTCATCACAACTATGCCCCAAATGTTATATTTTAAATCAACCTGTTTGATTTCCAAGTTTGATATTCTTAATGTGCAATAACATTTTAGCCATATAATATATCATTGTGCTATTGTTAGTCATATAAAAAAGTTCAGAAATTGTATTTTTTACATTAATATTGTGATACATAGTTATGAATTTATCAAGTAGGTTTGGTTAAAGCTGTGCACACTGACTGGCGCTGCTTAATATAAATTCTAACGTTCGATTTACATTATTTTAAAGGTGGTTGTCGTGTATTCGATTTAATGTACGTACTGGTATGTAATATTGTATTTTCAATAAATGGCTGTCAATATCATTAGATGTTTTTATTATACAGCAATTATTAACTGGAATTGAAAGCATAACTATTCCACGCATAAATTAATTTATATTGCGTGAGATATGCTTTCAATTCTGGAACCAAATTAATGAAGTTTTTATAGCGTAGGTACAGCAGAACACTCCGTTCAAATTTTCCCGCCTATGCGTGTTGGTATGGGAAAAATCATAGATGGCGGTGTCAAAA
Organism: Marasmia exigua; assembly: GCA_019059595.1. NCBI lineage: Eukaryota > Metazoa > Arthropoda > Insecta > Lepidoptera > Crambidae > Marasmia > Marasmia exigua. The sequence goes on along the minus strand of JADPWL010001615.1, from coordinate 9,004 downwards.
AACCATTGAAGCGTTTCCCTACGTAGTTTTCATTCTTCTCGCTAGAGTAAATGTATTCTTTGTGTCAATGTCACTGAAGTCACTGAAGAGACTGCATGAACAATTTTATACATTTTGACATCTGCCACCTATTGAATGAAGTCAAAAACTATATAGTACTAAGGCCGCGTTCCGAGATACGGTCTGAGCGCTTTCACGAGCCCAATTCTCGTGCTCGTGATAGTTTGAAAACATGGCGGATATAAATGAATATTACGAGCACGACAATGGACAACATTTCAAATTTTTAACATGTCCATATTGTTTTTTTATATGAAAGTAGACATAAAATGAACAGACCCATATTTTTCCTTTTTTCAAAATTTGTCCATTTTCATGCATAAAATAATTATTGAAATTCTTTTTATTCTAAATAGACGTAAGCGCCAAATGACGTCATCGGACGGCTGAATACAGCGATATTCCTTTGCTTATCATTGTTTTAATAAAAAAAGGTACTACTGTCAAAGGTAAATAATACTAGTGTCAACATTGTCAACGTCATTCATACATTCAACGTTGACAAGTTGTCTTTTGTTTTGACAGTTACATGTCATGAGTTTGGCATTACGTAAATTTAAAACTATAATGTGCTAAGCAAAGAAATATTTTACATTCTGCCGTCCGATGACGTCATCTTACGTTTTTTAGTTTTTAATTTTTTTCTCAGTAAATAAGCAATATAAAAAATTAATAAATATATATTCGAGCAGCGGAAAAGTAAACAAAGAATTGGTATTTTTTGTTTCAGAGCTTAGCAATTTTGAAATGTTGTCCGGACAACATTTCAAATTTTTAACATGTCCATATTGTTTTTTTATATGAAAGTAGACATAAAATGAACAGACCCATATTTTTTCTTTTTTCAAAATTTGTCCATTTTCATGCATAAAATAATTATTGAAATTCTTTTTATTCTAAATAGACGTAAGCGCCAAATGACGTCATCGGACGGCTGAATACAGCGATATTCCTTTGCTTATCATTGTTTTAATAAAAAAAGGTACTACTGTCAAAGGTAAATAATACTAGTGTCAACATTGTCAACGTCATTCATACATTCAACGTAGACAAGTTGTCTTTTTTTTTGACAGTTACATGTCATGAGTTTGGCATTACGTAAATTTAAAACTATAATGTGCTAAGCAAAGAAATATTTTACATTCTGCCGTCCGATGACGTCATCTTACGTTTTTTAGTTTTTAATTTTTTTCTCAGTAAATAAGCAATATAAAAAATGAATAAATATATATTCGAGCAGCGGAAAAGTAAACAAAGAATTGGTATTTTTTGTTTCAGAGCTTAGCAATTTTGAAATGTTGTCCATTATCGGGCTCGTGACTTTTATTTTCATACGACATATATGACTAAAACATAGTTTTTTTTGTATGGTTTTCAGGTGGTATCTGCCATGTTTACAAAATATCACGAGCCCGAGAATTGGGGTCCTGCACTCACAACGCCCAACAGCCGTTCCGATTTAGTTTTCGTGCTTACAGCGTTAATAGCGATATTTCAATTCGAAACGATCTGTTGGCGCGCTAACAGCGATTATGACGTTTTTCAAAGGGATAGTTCGCCAAAGATTAAATTATTATATTATTTTTGTCTGTCATATCTAATCCTTAAGTAAGTAAATAGTTTCTATAAAAGATAAACGTTCTTTTGAGGTAATAACACAACAATCAATACTATTTTTGAAATTTAACTTTTGACAGCGCTCACAGTAATATTGCCTTTGAGTCTGACTCACTGTAATTTTTTTTTTTTTGTGGCATTGCACGGTTTGTGCATTAGCCAATGTCAAGGTAGGGAAACGGGAATAATAAAAAGAAGGAAGGAGTCGGTATTAGGAAAAAATTGGATCAGAATCAGTAGGTAAATATTATGAATAGGGTAAAAGAGTAGGTACAAAGAAGTGAAATGAAGAATGATTATATTTTAATATTATTAATATTAATGAACTTAGATAAGGTAAAGTAAATGTCATGATTATTTAAAGATAATAAAATGTGTATGGATGATGGAAGTGGGATACGGAGGGAAACAAGATCAGCAATAAAAGGAGTGTGATCATGGAAAGGACAAGCAAAGAAAATATGATTAAGTGTTCCTATATCGGTATTGCATTCGCACATATTGTTATTAACTATATTAAGTGTTATGTTATGTTTATGAAATAAGACACCATTACATAAAGTAGTTGTTTGTTTTATTTTCTTCAAATTAACACATTTGGTTAATAATATGAATGACATCAAAACTCTATCAACGACGCCATCTTAATTGTGTTGCCATATCTACTTCTGTGTGGCCTACACCCTACATAATATTTATGCTATTACAACATCTCCCCCTTTTAGCTTATTTTTACTTTATTACAATTGCTTATATATATATATATCTGCCAACTATTACACACCATATTATTTATTTACTTAACTTATTTCTAAAGTATATATGAATACCCTATCATATGAACTAAAACTAATCACATTCATAGTCTTCTAAATATTTGGGTTTCACTGTCTGTCTTTTGGAACTTAATACTTCTTCTGGATTTATATTTCTTGAATTTTCTATCTCAATAGATTCACTAACACTATCTCTTAATTCTGCATTCTGAGCTATCTCTGGATCCAAAAAACGGGCAGATGAATCAACATTATAATCCTCATAAAATATATGATCACTAGTAACATAGCTATCCTCCGCTGGTGAACTCTGAGTGGGTGGGGCTAATTTAAGGTGCCATCTGTTTCTTCTAAATTGTCCCCTATCTGTATCTATAATATATGATCTAGGCTGTTCGCACTTCTTTAGAACCTTGCCATAAATTTTCAGATCAGTCACCCAAACCCTATCATTAATGTTCAATTCTTTGAGATTGACTACTTTATGTCTCTTATTATAATAGTAACTATCCCTACACTTTTTATCCCACTGTTTTTTGTTTAATGCTTTACTTACCATTACAGGTTGATCCAGTTTACTGGGTATGATAGGGAGGTTATCTCTCAGTTTTCTATTGAACATTAATTCTGCGGGGCTATAACCTATATCTAAAGTAGTGTTCCTATAAACTAACAAAGCCATGTAAATATCCTCATTCTTTGCAAGTAGTGATTTAGCAATCTTGACCCCGGATTCTGCTAAACCATTACTCTGGGAATAGTATGGACTGCTAGTTATTGATTTAAAACCATATTGTTTGGCAAACATGTTAAATTTTGTTTTAAATTGTGTACCACAATCAGATCGGACTACTTCTGGAATCCCATACCTAGAAAACATTTCTTTACATTTGATGATTATAGTATCTTCTGTTAGATCTTTTAAAAGAGCAATTTCTAAGAATCTGGAATAGTAGTCCATTGCTACTAAGTACCAACAATTTTGAAACTTGAATAAATCTATTCCTACTTTTTCCCATGGTCTATTTGGTGGAGGATCTAGTAGCATTTCTTCTTTATGATTTTGTGACATCTCTAAGCATTTAGGACAAGCTTTAACACAATCTTCAATTTGTTTTGATAGACCCAACCACCAGACAGTCTGTTTGGCCCTTTCTCTACATTTAGAAATACCCAAATGACCCTCATGAATTTTTATTAAAATTTCTTTCTGCATGCTAGTTGGAATAACAATTCTAGAATTCATCAGCAGAAGATCCTTTTCTACTGAGAATTCATCTTTATACTGGTAATATTGTTTAAAATGACCTAGTTGATGTTTTCTTGGCCAACCATAAGTTATAAATTGTTTTATTTGGACACAAATATCACAATTGTTTTGTTCCCGTTGGACTTTTGATAACATCTCACTGGGTACAGTTTCACTTATAATTGCATTCATATTGAACTGTAAATCTTCTGAGTTATGTGTACTAGTTACTAAAGGTAATGGCTGTCTAGACAAAGCATCGGCGACTATCAATTCCTTCCCAGGTATGTATTTGACTTCATAGTTAAATCTCATTAATTTTAATCTAAGTCTTAAAAGTCGTGGGCTTAAATCATCTAGTTGTTTAGTTTCTAGGATTTGCAAAAGTGGCTTATGATCTGTTTCTAAGTGGACATGAATACCTACAATGTAATCTTTAAATTTGTCTGCAGCCCATGACAAAGCCAAACATTCTTTTTCTATTTGGGCATAGTGCTTCTCAGCATCTGTTAAACTTTTACTAGCATACATAACAACTGATCTCTGACCTAAACTATCTTCTTGCATTAGAACAGCTCCTAGTCCAAAAGAACTGCTGTCAGCTGAAACTATGATTTTTAAGTTTGGATCAAAATGTGCTAATGTGGGGGCACTCTGTAATTTATCTTTAATCTCTTTAAAAGCTTGTATCTGAGGATGATCCCAAACAAAAATACGATCTTCCTTCAAAAGTTCATGTAATGGTGCTAATATATGAGATTTATTTGGGATATACCTGCCAATAAAATTCACCATTCCTAAAAATTGTAGCACCTCCTTTTTATTTGAGGGTGTTTTGAAACCATTAATTGCTTCAGTTCGTTCGAGATCTATTTTAACTCCTTTTTCATTTATTATATGCCCTAAATAACGGACTTCCCTAACCCCAAAAACACATTTACTTTTATTAATTGTTATACCTTCATTATGGAGCCTCTTTAGTACTTCCCTGAGTACTTTATCATGCATTTCTTTATTAGGTTCATATATCAATATATCATCCATATGAATAGCAACATTTAAGTCTTTTAACAAATTAGAGAACTTCATACTGAAATATTCTGGTGCACAGTTAAGTCCAAAAGGTAGACGGTTATAAATAAACCTACCGAAAGGGGTTATTATGGTTGTTAGCTTTTTAGAAGCTTCGTCCAGGCATATTTGGTGGAATCCAGAAGTAGCATCAATTTTAGAAAAATAATTAGCTCCCTTCAGCCTTGCTAATGTATGTTCTACCTTAGGAATTGGGTAAACAGGCCTTAAAATATTTTTATTGACTTGTGTGTAATCACCACAAATTCTAACCTTATCATTTTTAAATACAACCACAATTGGAGACACAAAATCAGTAGGTTCCTCAATAGGACTAATTATACCTAATCTCTGCAATCTATCCAACTCGTCTTTCACTTTTGGCAATAACGGAATTGAAACACTACGAGGCGTTGCTTGCACATATGCTTTAGGATTATTTATAAGCTTTATTCTGTATTCATCTTTAAAAACTCCTAATTCATTAAAAATGTTAGGAAATTCTTTTTCTATTGCAACATCACAACTGATCTGATTTAATTCTGACATGCTACAAATACTTATCATTTTCATACTATCAATTGATGGTCTGCCTAATACAGTGTGAGTCTTCATAAAGTGCACATATTGAAAACAGGGAAAATATACTTAATTTTATCGATGAAAAACATAATAAAAAAATTTAAAAAAATATCTTAATTTATTTATACAATTTTAAAGTTTTTTTTTTCTACAGTGACCTTCTTTTTATTAAAGCGATGTAACTTTTGAACTAAACGATTAATCACAATAAAATAAACTTACTACTGATTGGAAATAACAGGACTTTCTTTTGAAATGAAAATTATAGGAAAAAAGGGGGTTCTTAATTAGTGAATAAGGTATTTATTGTTCGAAAAACTTTTTTTTCTTACAAATTTTTACGATAATTGCAAAATTTCTCAATAAAACACCCCCTTTATGTACATTTTTTATTTCTTTAAGTTAATCTACATCATACAGGCTATTTATGGTGAAAATAGTACAATTGTTACTCAAACACAACATTTTCTATCAACTACGACAAAAAAAACGCCTTCCGGACTCTCGGCAATTAATCTTTTAAGCAGACGTTTATTTGTGTTTGTAAATAATACACAAGAGTTCAATTAAAATCATTTATTTATCTAGCTTATAACTACTGCTTCTAAATACTATTCAGTAACAAAATCTAATGCATAAGGTTTTCAAAATGTCCCCCTCTTTGTTGTAAACACAAAGTTGCGCGCTGCACAATTTGTTGTGTCGCTCTCCTTATCATCTCGGGGTCATTACTAATGGCATTGGCACAGCTTATAACGCGTTCTCGCAAATCAGCCTCACTGTCGATTGGGGTACTGTAAACGCGTTGCTTCATGGTCCCCCATAAGAAGTAGTCTAAGGGAGTCATATCGGGTGAACGCGCAGGCCACGCTACCGGTCCTTGCCGGCCGATCCATCGATTTTCATAATTTTCGTTTAAAAACGAACGCACATCCCTTGCATGATGAGCAGGACATCCATCCATTTGTAGATACACGCGGTTTCGTGCGCGTAAAGCCAATGGCACATCCTCCAAAAGCTCCGGAAGTTCGTCTCGTAGCAGTCTTAAAAAACTTTCACCGGTCAATGTTGATGGTAATATCACTGGTCCAATTAACATATCATCAATGAGACCAGCCCAAACATTTAAAGAATACCTGACTTGAAATGTCGATGAGCGTTTTAGCCTTGGATTTTCACCTTTAGGGCACCATTTGTGCAAATTCCGGCAATTGACGATACCGTCTCTCGTAAACCTTGCCTCGTCCATCCACAGTATTCTTTTAGGGAAGTTGGGGTTATCTCTGATCTTTCTTAGTATCCAAGTAGACATCACGCACCTTGGACGAAAATCAACGTCTCCATGAAGATGTTGCACCCTTTGATAGTGATAAGGATGTAGCCCTTCCTTCTTCAAAATACGCCATGCAGATTTTTGGGAAATGCCGTGACGCAGTGCAAGTCGTCTAGTGCTAATGCTTGGGTCAGCAAATAAATCAGCCAACACTGCTTGTTCGACAGAAACATCAATTATTATTTGCGGCGGCTCGCGGCGATCTCTACTCAATCCAAGTCCAGTAATAGACAATCTTCTGTGGATCTCTTGGAAGTTGCGGGCAGATGGCACCGGATGCCGGTTAGGAAACGCAGCAATGTAAGCGTCACGCGCAGCTCGAGCACTTCCTCGTCCCAGGCCATAGTAAAAGTGAATGTCAGCAATGTGTGCTGGGGAGAATTCACTTAGACGCGGCATTGCGTAGGAAAAAACGAACGTTAGCGATATGTGAACGGAAAAAGAAATACTACTAGCAGCGGCGAATAATTCGGAGCGACTGTCTGTCTGGGTCCTCAACAAACAGGTCCTTTGTTTGGCTCTCTTTGCCCCGCGCACCCCACTCCGCGCTCACTAACAATGACTCAAAAAGGGTCTCTACCTGCCAAAAAATGGCACGTGGCCCTGCACACGACGTTATCTTTAAAAATTGATAAAAATGTTATGATTGAGTTAGAAGCATAGTATTTTTACCTTTCTAAAGCTATTATGATGTAGAATAATTAGAATCAATAAAAAAAGTAGGTTAAGGGGTCGTTTTGTTGAGATATTTTGAAATTATTGTGTAAATTGATGAAAAAAAAAAAGATTTTCTTTAAAAAAAATCTCTAAACTGTCAATCGAGCGTATTTTGTCCTCAAGTTTGATTTTGTGAGAATGCCCTGTTATTGCCAATTAGAAATAAGTTTATTTTATTCTGATTGATTCTTTAGTTCAAAAGTAATACCGTTTAAATAAAAAGGAGGTCACTGTAACAAAAGATAATCTTTAAAACTGTATAAAAAAATTATCAATTTTTTAAAAATATTTTAAATATTTTTTCCGTCGATAAAATTAAGTATAGTATTCGTGTTTTCAATATGTGCACTTTATGAAGACTCACACTGTATAGCTGTGTTTAAATTTTTTATTACATATACCTTACCTTCATATATCCTTTCCTTGTATTGCAACTTTAATTGTACTGTCCCAATCACATTTAATTTAGTACCATCAGGCCCATTCACCTTATCAGCAGTTTTCACCAGCGGAAGTTTTCCCCTTGACTGCAACATGTTCGGGTATAGCACTTATATCTGCTCCTGTATCAATTAAAAATTCTAATTTATCCACAAAAACATCATTCTTATAAATATAGACTTGTACATTATATTGACCACAATTTAATATACATACCTCATATTCTTTATTAGTTATTACATTTGCTTTTTTAGACCGACATAATTTAGCGAAATGACCTACTCTTCTACAGTTATGACATGTAATTTTCGATGCTGGACATAGAGACCTCTGATGCCTGTCTCCCCCGCAGAACCAGCAGCTTCCTTTAGTATTTTGTTTTACATGTTTTTGAATTCTGTTAACTGACTCTTGCTGATTCTCTATCGTGTTTATTTCTGTGTCTCTCATACGCTTTAGTTCCTCACATTGAATCTCCGCCTGCCTGCCAATTTGTATTGCATCACTCAATTTTAATTCTCGTTTTGCCAGCATATTATCACTTGCTCTTTTATCGAGCATCCCTATTACTATTCTGTCCCTTATAAGTTCCTCCTTGAGGGTCCCGTACTCACAGCCCTCTGCTAGTTTGTAAAGTTCTGTGACATACTCGTCAAATCGTTCTCCTACCTGTTGGATTCTTGAGTTGAATTTGAATCTCTGGAATATCTCATTTTTCTTTGGAGCAAAATGCTCGTCAAACCTTTTAATTAAATCCGAAAAAACCTTTTTTTCACCGTCGAATTGCGCTAAATAATCTTCTGCTTTTTCACCCATACAATAAAGTAGGCAATTTATTTTATTCTCCTCCGACTTTCCTTCCAGCCCCGACACACTCATGTATCTTCTGAATCTTCTTTTATATTTTTCCCACTCCTCGGGCACAAATGAGAACGCGCCCGGAGGCGTCACCGTTATTTTCTCTTCCGACATTTTATGTACTGATCTGATTATTTACGTTACACTGATTATTATTTCTTTTACCGCTGCCACCATGTTATGTTATGTTTATGAAATAAGACACCATTACATAAAGTAGTTTGTTTGTTTTATTTTCTTCAAATTAACACATTTGGTTAATAATATGAATGACATCAAACACTCCTATCACCGACGCCC
>JADPWL010001610.1:0-10731 GCA_019059595.1 Marasmia exigua | reverse complement strand
CATTGGGATAGGCCTATGTCCAGCAGTGGACCTATTGATGGCAGAAAATATTGGTTGTTAATACTTTTTTTGTAAATAAAATTTATTTCAGGTGATTGACCGTCTTCGAACATTACTCAAAATTTTGAATCTGGCCACTTTTGAACCATCGCAAATGATGATTGCAGATTACAAACTGGTTTCCCTGAAATATTCTTTCTAATCAGATATCCAAGTAATACAAAAATATGAGAATATAAACAGGCACAAAGATTTTTATTGGCCACGCGCGCAACTTCTGATTTACTACTAAGCACCGGAAATTGACATTAAGCCTTTTATTAACGATTCATCTTCTTTACAACGCCAACTAAAAATGTAAAGAAGCGTCAAGTCAATATCAACAAAATTATTTTCCTTGTCTTCTGATTTATACAATGGCAAACTAATTTACTAAATCAGCCACGAAATTTTTAACTCATCACTATATTACGTTTTACAGCTTCAATACAAGCTCCTCAAAAATTAATGTTTCAGCTTCAACACTCAACATCATATGTTTATAACTTAACTGTAAATAATACTTCATACTCTTTTATCGGGAAATAGCCACTAGTAATATTTGGGCGCGAGTGCGCGACATGACGCAGACCGGCCATTTGCCCTAATCAGAGAGCGTTATTCGATACTTGTTCCGACCCCGCCGCCCGCCAATGCCTTATTTTCTTTTCTTTTAATCACGTAATTATATGTTTATAATTACTTTTTCTATAAATGATTGTACTTGTTACCCACATATTATACACAAATTGATGCATAAATAAATGGTTTTACTATGACTTCCCTTAATAGTTCTTCTTCTTCATACTTTGCGTTATAATTTCCTCGGGTTGAATCCAAGCTGGGCTTTGGAGCCCAGGGTAACGCTTTGATCATGATTCAGGATTTTGGGGAGCCTATTAATTACAATAAAGCGACTGCCGTCTGACCTTCGCAACCCTTTGCAGAGGAACAAAGACCACTGATCATGGTACACGCTTCTGAAACTATCGCCAAACGAGTAGGTTTCCTCACGATGTTTTCCTTCACCGCCGAGGTAAATATTATAAATATGCTACATACATTTCAAAAATCTAGAAGCAATCGACCCTCCGCATGGGAGGGCGCGTTCTAAACCACTAGGCTATACCATCACTCTTGCTGACTGTCCTTAATAGTTCATGTGTAATACATAATAATAATGTGTAGTGGCTTTATTATACTATTTGATGACAATTTTAGGTACATTTAACAATCGATTATTAGGATGAGTTCATTTTATTCAATTACTAAATTATGCAATTAGAGGCTAATATTCTTACTATTTTGGTGTCTATATTATACTAGAAGCTTCCTATGAATACATACCACAAATTTAGATGTTGAGAAATCGCAAAAAAAATAACCCATGCTGAGTTATATTTACAGTGGACTTACTTATATATAACTAGTTCTGAGATACTATTATTAAGACGCGCATTGGTTGTGGCCGACTTAGTATTTTAGAGGTAACATACATTTTCTGAGGCGACTAATGCTATAAAAAAAGAAGCTTGTTTTAATTAGTACCCCAAAATATAAGCTTCTTTTGAAATGAATTACCTTAACTTTGGGAATTGACTTTCAGTTTTAACAACAAAAACGATACTTTCATTTTATAAGGTATCTCTTGCAAATGAAGAGCAAATTTGGGTAGTGAAGCTGAGCTGTTGTTGAAGACCTACTCATAAGTCACCTGCACCAGCTCCTGTACTGTTGGTCCACAATAGCCTAAATAAGTACAAAGATAGATAAGGTACCACTTCAAAAGACAATATCATAACAAAATCTTGTAACTATTAGAATATTGACAGAATAGCACATTTAAAAAAAGAAAATCTTTTTATGTACTTAAACTAGGCTGTAACAATAAGGTACAAAAGCAGGCGAACTTAAATTAATAAACACAAGTATCCCTAAATAATATGATATAGACAGTGGACCTCGCTCTAGGCCCATAGCCTGTCCCGGCGAGGACCATATCCATGATTTACAATATTGAATTTTAGAAGGAATACAATTAAAAGTTTTCTTTAAAATTTCAAGAATATTTAATAAATTTGGGGTTATTACATTTCTGTCCAATTTTTCCTCCATTGAAGATTAAACCATATTCTTTGACATTAAGTTGAGAGTCATTGAGAAAATTGACAGATTTATGTAGTCAAATATAGCTGTCCATACAAAGCTTTCTCTTACGCTTTGCTAACTATATATCTATCTATACATATAAAGTTTCTAAAAAAAATTCACTGGTCCAAAGAAATCTCTGAGAAATTTTTTGCACTGTGCTATTATTTATCAATTGATTTAGTATACATTTTATATTTCTTTCAGGAGAAAAAAATCAACATAGTTAAGTTAAAGGATGTTTTATTACCTAACAACTGCTGGTTTACATTCGCAGCACCGTGGCAGAGCGGGAAGGAAGCAGTGAGATCCCCACACTAACCCCGCCCGTGGCCACCATTGTGCCAGACTTAGATACCCGAAATTTGGTGCAGTTGTACAGTCTGGTGACCTGTCTGAAGTGAATGACAGTAAGTTGCGTTAATTAAAAATCATCATATAATCATCATTTTCAAAACTATAGACGTCACTGCTGGAAAAGGCCTCCCCAGTGTTCTCTGCACAGACCGTTCCTGTACCGATCTGCATTCAATGGATTTCCCGCGACCTTCACCGATCGGTCGGTCACCTGTGGGGGCCTCCACTGCTGCGACTTTGCCCCAATGAAAATCAAAAATGCTCAGAAACAAGTATTTTTAGACTTATAAAATAATAATCCATAGGTACAAAAAAATATTTTATTTATTTATTAACACAAGACAAATTACAAACCATGGACAAAGTATAATGTGTTAAAAAAAACAGTAATTGACCTGATTTATTATATTAACCCAGTATTGTTTTCACTATGGTTGACCCAATAAAAAAAATTATTATTTCCCCAGGAAAAAACACTATTACAAGAAAAAATATAGGATTGTTCTCACATTAGGTCCGCCCCTGGTGTTGTGGGCAGACATGGCTCTTTGATTAAAATGGTGGCACACAATAACAACACGTTTTTTATTCATACCTAAACCACAGATATTATAATACTAACCTAAACTAAACTTAAGTCCATTCAGTATGTGATGGTGAATAGGCAGTTTAAATGTTTCAGATCATGCATCCAACTTTCTACAAAATAGAATATGAAGCTTAAAAATCAATAATCATTAACTTTTTTGTGTTCTCATTCCTTCTAAATAACAATATTAATCTTCTTAATTAACTCTGAAAGAACTTAAAATAATTATTACCTTTAAAATTTAAAAATATATATTATGTATTGCTTAATGCGCTAAATCGGAATGTTTGCCCTCATAGGGATTGACACAAAAAACAATAAATCAAGTAATCGATATGTCAGCATCTTACCATCGAATTTGGGGGGGGGGGGGGGGGGATTATTGTATCATGCAAATATTGTTCCGCAGGGATTGCATTAGGGGACTCAAGAACTGGTAATTTCTCTTGGTGTTGGTGGGTGAATTCCGACACGTCCAAGCGAGAGTTGTTATTTTTCAGATGAATAAGATGCATATTATTTCATTAATGATTTATTGAGTGAATACCACTAAGATATTTACATATATGGATATATTTTTCAATACGTAGATAAAATGTTGATTTAAGATTAAAAAATCAAACAAATAAAAAGTCGATTATATATCTAAAGAATATCTCGATTCTTAAAAATATCGTTACATTTAAAAGGAGCGTCCTTACTTTTAATGTCAAAATAGAACTGTCCTATTCACCTTCACAAACTTAAATTAGACCCAATAGGTTGCCTACGGCGCGCGTTTTGTGTATGTATTATTTGCAGAAAATAAATGAACAATCTACATTATCATTATACCTACCCCAATGCTTATTTCGAACGACCCGTTTGGAACAGTGGTAGTGAACGCTGTTTTTGTCAAGGTTACGGGTTCGATCCACCGCCACAGTACAAACATTTGTGTGCGTGAACATTTGTTTTGGTCTTGGGTGTTTGTATGTATAATAAGTATTTCTTTTACAAAAGAAATAAATATGTACTATATTTTGTAAATTCCACTGTTGATTCTGATATCTGTAACACAGGTTCTTGAGCTCCCTATCTCGAGTCATATCAATCGTTGTGATTTGTCTAATTATATATATATATATATATAGTATATATATATATATTATACCACATCCTTGGATTTGAAATTTTCACCATTTAATCTATATGATATATATAGTATTGACTCTACTCTGCTCTACTCGAAACGCTCTTGCTCTGTTGATTGCTAACGTGTTTCAATCACACTTGCAAATTGATTAAATTATGTAAATAAAATCACAATTTCGTAAAGGGTGGTCAGGATCTGTAAATTTAGTGCAATGTACTATACTATATAGATAGATACACTGTATATATCTATTTAGCCATCATGTGGATTTACTTGAGTAACAAATTTCTTCTGCAGATGTTACTGGAAGGTTAATTACGACAGATTCCACCAAGATTTCGGGAGTGACATTATGGATGAAAAGCGATTACTCGGCGTATTGATGATAAATGGTAATGTATTTTATCGTCATTAACTTAATTATTATCTTTTCCGACATACATATTATTATTGGTGTATGTTCCAGCGGGTGAGTTTAATGCATCTCCTGCTGCAACAAATGTACCTGACGTCGCTGCGTGGGCGGCCGAACTCACACCCCACGCCCGCGCTGGAGCTGCGCGAGTGCTGCCTCCGCATCGGCTAGCGACCGGCCTTTTGGTTGGAATCACAACGTCTGATCAGTACCTCAAGGTACCTTACTTAGGTATGTTTGTCTATATTTTTATAAATTTAATAAAAGATTTTTTTGTTTTTTTGGACTGCATTGATGTTGCGGTTGGGCAATCGCTTACCGATCCGGTGACACTGTCCTGCTCGTCTCCTAGTATAACTAAAAATTTGAAAATTTAAAAAAACTCCCGCCACAATTAAAAGCTCTTTCATTTGATACCTTAATTGAGGCGGTGGAGACAACAAAAGGTTATTCGTCATTTCTGGACGCGGCCATCTTGGATTTGAAATTTTCACCATTATATATTTCCTGTTTATTCTAAGCCCTTTATAAATACCCATATTGTGGAGTTGTGTTTAAAACATAAAATCCTGTGAATACCTGATTAATGGAAGCACCTTTTTTAGCATCGCCAGAGTAACTTCACGCACAAGGTCCGAAAAGAGTCTAAGTGCGGAAAAGGGAGTCCACTTTTGTAAGTACATTTAGCAAATCGTCAGATTGTACTCAAGACCGACTAGCAGGAGCGAGGGTGGCTTAAGTCGGGAGGCTGTAAAAAGGGGAGTCCCTTTTTAAGGTAGGCATAATGCCCTACTCTGCAGCCTGCCAGCAAAGGACTGCAGAGGGTAGATATTTTTTTTTATGTGAAAGCAAACGAGATCACCTGATGTTTAAGAGATTGTGCCAGCCGCCCATAGACACCCTAGGCAACACCGATTGAGTCAAAGTGCGCTTGCCACCTTTAATCCCACTATCCCCTGGATTGGGCCGCCGATAAACCTCATCACTCTCGCAGCGAAACACAGCACAGTGCTTGCTTCACGTCGTTTTTTCTGTGAGGCCGTGGGTAGCACTCCTGCTCGTCCGGACGATCGCCCATTCATGCCGAAGCGTGGCTACTCCCAGTCCAATCCTTCACTACATATCGAAAAACAGTTTCTGTGAGGCCATCGTATCACCTCCTGTCGAGCCGGGCCATTCTAAGCGTGGCTTTCCCACGGTGTGAATTTGAGGACGCATGTTGCAGAGGAGAACGGCGCGGGCTTCGTGCGGCGCTGCATCTGGGGCGACCGCGGGGCGGCGGGGCAGTTCCATCGTGCTCGCCAGCACGCCGTCCGATGCACTCGTGTCTCACCGTCATCGAGCATACCGTCAACCGAGCTGGCTGGGCTCTAAGGCTGCTAGATGATTTAGGTAAGTTAAAACTTCTACAAGAACATTTAAACTGAACACTTTTGTAGATTGCTTCAGTCCAAAGGGTCAACTTGCCTCAACTAAGCTCTATATTCTGGCTAAAGTGACGGCAAGTAACTTTACGGCAGTGTGGTCCCCGGCAGAGTAGAATAGCCACCCCTCACTCTACCTGAGGAGTCTGTATAAGGCGACTAAGGTCATAAGGCTGCTGTGCATGATCATCGTCACCCGGAGAGGAAGAACCTCTGCAATTTATATCAAAACTATTTTGAAATTTTTCGAACAGAGTTCGGATTTGTGCTCACCAATGGTGATTGTGGTGATTAAGCCAAATCCCATCAGAGTAAGCATATAAAGTTAATTTGTATGATGAGGCCTTTGCCCTACAGTGGGAGAGTTTTTATAGGCTGATACTTTACAGTATATTGACTCGACTTGGCTGATGGTAAGCATTTGGCACTGACATACTAGCCCGCAAGAATGCTTCTTCAGACTTCGGTTAGCCCGAGGTACGCAATAGACATGATCGAGCGTAGCCCCGTTATTTGGTTAGTCCGTAATTACAATGAAGCGACTATCATCTGACCTTAGCAAACTTATTTAACAGGGTACCAGACCACTATCATGATTGAATTTTTTCAAAACAAACTGAATTCGGTTTGGTGTTAAGATGTTTTTCACTCACCGGTCTGAGCTAACTACTATGCCGTGTGGTCCCGGCATAGTGAATAAGGCCACCCTCACTCTTATCCGAGTTGTCGTAAAAGGCGACTAGGTAAAGCTGGCATGATCATCAGCACCCAGAGAGGAAAAACTCTGCATTTTATATCAAACCCTCCGCCAACCCTTGCTGCCCAGCGTGGTGATTATTGCACTTACCCCTCATGTGATTGAGGGAGGCCCGTGCCCCAGCAGTGGATACTTAAATGGGCGATGATGATGAATGATGATCGATTATTCTGAGCTAATGGTATCATACAATAGATTTGCAAAGATGTATAGTGCTTTTTATAACTACGACCCTCAATTATCCGAAAGGCGTTACGTTTCCCACTGATTTAGTGCTGTATAAAAACTACCTACTAAAGTTCTTTTTGAATTTCAGGTTAGTTCGTTCACAAAAATACATAGCGAGGAAGATATACAGACAACACCTGTTACCCAATAAGATGCAAAGAGCTGACGTACAAATTGTTAGAAACAACATTTTATTATTGTCCAGGTATGTTTTAATAAAAATTGCAGTTAGCAATGTCATATTGTCCATTGAATTACGTAACCAATGAAATTCGTGTTTACTTTCGCCAATGAAGGAAAGCCAGCTTCAGCCGGTGGACATGCAAAGCGATTTATCTATATCACCTTCAACTTACATGACGTTGAAGTCATATTTAATTTGTTAGCAATTTAGTTTAAACAGCTTGTGTTGAGTTTGCACCATTCAACACTTATTGGTCCACATAAAAAAGTAGTCACTAAAAATTTTATTTATTGCTAGAGATGATTGTGATATGCATGGCGTGTGATAATAACCTTGAAAAATCACACCATCCTTTTTTATTTTGAATGTCTTGATACATTTTTCCTTTATTGTCTTAATTTCATTACAATCCAGTAAAAATGTGGTTGGTAGCGCCACTTCCCTTAAAAAGGTCCTTAATGGTATAGATTAAATGATTGAATATCTCTTCAGCCGATCAATCTCTCTTGAAAAAGTTCATGATTACTTTAATGACCATAATTTGTGGAAATGATAACTGTTCCGCCTACACCCATGATACTGTACTTAAAAAATTTGGTGTTAAAAAGATAACTGGCGGTTTTCCGTGGGCCGGATCTTCTCGTCAGAATCAACTTTCCGATTCGGTGGTAGAATTCACATAATGATTTTATTCATTTCTTAGATATTTTTTTGTATCGACATATATGTTTAATCAACATGTAATAATATACATAGCTATATTTATATTTTTCATGTATGACGATTTGTAAAGAGCTGTAATATAGCCTATGCAAATAAAGTACTTTTGAATTTTGAATTAGAATTTTGATGACGATTATTTTTCCATTGAATTTTTAGCTGTTGTGGCTGCAGCTAGAACCTGTATGTTCGCTTAAAAACCATCTAAAAGTTCGATAAGTACGGTCATTTTCCTCGAGCCCGTTATTTAATCAGAAAATCTTAGGCGTGAGTCATTTTTTCGCGTACAAAAACGGACCTTGTTTAATAAATAGTATAATTGTTTTTGCCGAGAGGTTGTTACCCCGAAAATTGTTGAAATAGATCCGCTTTAGTAGCTAAAAATTCAAATCGATTGGCGTCGTTAGTGTGCCCTAACCCGTCGTCTTGATTTAATTTATTTCAACAAATAATTTTAGCTGTTTGTCTTTTATCGTTATTTTTACTTAATTATCTGTTATTTTACGATACTTTATATCTTAATAATCAGCCTTTAAATGAAATGAACTGAAATGAAGTTATTGTATATATAAATTTAGGTTACATACTTAAGCAGATGCATTTGCTTTAGCGAAAACAGCTAATTTTAAACCTTTTCAGGTGAAGTGAGAATCGCTTTACCGATCAGGTCCTTAAAAAAATATTACTATTATTAATTTGTAAATTAATAAACAAGGCCACAGAATGTTTATTTGGCCACGCGCGCAAACTTCTAATTTTACTAACTAAGCACCGGGAATTGACATATCCTTTAATTAACTTATTCATCTTCTTTACAACGCTAACTAAAAATGTAAAGAAAGCGTGCAAGTCAATATCAACAATTATTTTCCTTGGTCCCTTCTGAGTTATACATTGCAAACTAATTTTTACGAACCAGCCACGAATGTGGTAACTCATCACCCATGTTACGTGTTACAGCTCACTACAAGCTCCTCAAAAATTATGTAATTCAAGTTCAATACTCAACATCAGATATTATAACTTACCATGTACTTAATACTTCATATTCTTTTATCGTGAAAATAGCCACTTACATTTAGCGCGAGTGCGCGACATGACGAGCAACCGGGCCATTTTGCAAAGCCAATCATAGAGCGCTATTCGATACTTTTTGCCGACCCGCCCGCCCGCCTGCCCTTATTTTCTTGTTTCTTTTAATTCACGTAAATTAATACGTTTTAATGTTTAATTAATACTTTTCTATAAATGATTGTACTTGTTAGCACATAATAATACACAAATTGATTTGCATAAATAAAATGGTTTTACTATGACTGTCCTTAATAGTTCTTCTTCATCTTCAATAATTTTGCGTATAATTCCGTTGAGTCCAAAGCTGGGCTTTGGAGCCCAGGTACGGCTTGATCATGATTCAGGATTTGTGGAGCCTGGTAATTACCAATGAAGGCGACTGCCGTCTGAACCTTTCGCACCCTTCGCAGAGGACAAGACCAACTGAATCATGGTACACGCTTCTGAAACGATCCCAAACGAGCAGTTTTCCTCACGATGTTTTCCTTCACCGCCGAGGTAAATATAAAGAATATTCACATAGATTTGAAAATCGAGAGAATCGACCCTCCGCATGAGGGCTCGTTCTAAACCACTAGGCTACCCATCGCTCTGGGCTGACTGTCCTTAATATTCATTGCAATACATATAATAAATATGTAGTTGGATTTAATTATACTATTTTTGATGACAATTTAGGTACATTTAACAATCGATTATGGTAGGATTTGGTTACATTTAATTCATCTAAAGTATGCAATTAGAGGCTAATATTCTTACTATTTTGGTGTCTATATTAATATTTAGCGAAGCTTCCTATTTGAATGCATACCACAAAATTTTTAGAATGCTACAAAATAAACTACTAATGCTGAGTTTATATTTACAGTGGCTTTACATATAAGATAACTAGTGTCTGAGAACTATTATTCAGACGCAACGATTGGTTGTGGCCGACTTACTAATTTAGGAAGTTAACATATATTTTCTGAGGCTGAATAAGGCTATTAAAAAGAATCTTGTTTAATTAGTACTTTTATTAATTTAATTAGTTAGCAAGCAAAATAATGTTTAATATATTTCTGATAGCGTTTTTTATACTTTTTCGCCATATTTGGTTACAGGTGCACAACGTGCGGTGGAAGAGATGTGCTACCGCGCGCCCCCCCCGCACTACACAACGTCGTGCGCCGCGGAGCCTTTCGAGCGTGCGGTCGCACGCGGCGCCTGCTGGATCAAGCACGGCAGCGTGCGCACCATCGTGCACGCATGCGCCCTGCGCGCCGACACGCAGCAAAACATCGACGACCGTCAGTTACCATGGACCACAATACTATTTTTATAGTGGCGGCCGCACACTCGACGAGGAGCGAGGGAAATATATAAATAAATATAATATAATTCTACAACATTTCATAACGTTGACCTGATTCCGTACTAAGTAGCTTAAGCACTTGTGTTACAGATATCAGACACAGAGGAACACAAAATATACTTAATACATATATTACACCCAACACCGAACAACACAAGTGTTCATCGCACGAAATGTTTGTCCAGGGTGGGGGATCCCGACCCCACGAACCTTTGGCGTAAGAGGCAGGGTCACTTACAATTGCGCCATCCGGTCAGTCAAATAATAATAATAATAAATATTTCACAACATCACGTAATTGATCTGA
>JADPWL010001609.1:0-14973 GCA_019059595.1 Marasmia exigua | reverse complement strand
AGTTTGGGTTGTATATAACATTGATCGGCTGCAGCTGTGACGGGTTTCGCTATTTGTTTCATATTGGCATCTTATTAAGAGAGTTCCCTTCTTCTTAGGGTTGTTGCCTTGGAACTAGTAAGCCGTCTCACAGAACTTATTATAAGGACCTTATAATAAGTTCAGTGAGATTTATAGCTTTTACCAAGCTTTTATTGATTGGCATTTAGAAATATTACCCTTACAGAATTGTTTTTGATTAACAACGAGCAAATCGCAATAACTCTAAGGGCCGATTTTTTGATCCGTAGTTAAACTGACCTAAGTTTAACTACGGATTTTTTGTTACTTTTACAAATCGCACCTTCGGTGCAACAAAGTCATAAAAACCCAAAATAGCAAAATCGACTTAAGTACGCCAAATCGTTTAAAAATAATGCTTTCGTTTGGGAAAACAAAGACAGCCAAAAAAATACATCAAAACTTTGCTAGATGGCGTGAGTGTCTTTGTGGTTATTACTGTTTTACCGACGATATTTGGGCCTACAGTGTCTGATTGGTTAGTTGTGTCCACGCTGTCGGGAGAAAACGTCGCGTCTTGGAGCTACAATCACCTAAAGGTAATTGTGACCACTTTTATTATCACTCATTGGAGCAACAAAACCACGTTTGTATTTATAACCTCAATTATTTAATGTTTTAATGAAAGAACTTGGTGCTACAAAGTGATTCATTACAAAAATGATTTTGTTGCTCCATTTTCAATGAGAATATTTGAAACTACGAAGTCTTAAATAAAAATGTGTCTTTGTAGTTCCCAACAATAGTAATTTTAAGGTATGGTGTTGGTGCTACAAAGTCATAAATTAAATTGTGGTTTTGTATGCCCAAACATAGTAATTTTATCTTAACCTGTTAGAACTATAAAGTCGTGCTTTTAAAATTGGATTATGTAGACCCAATAATAATACTTTTTACCTAAACTATTGGAATTACAAAGTGCTAAGCGATAAAAATGTTTTTGTAGGTTCACTACCATTTTTATAATTTATAGCATAACAATGAATAGCCTCTTAATTTTACAGTTTTTTTTTGTATTTTATGTAATGATTGTACTATTTACCACTAAGTCGAAACATTGTTGCCCCAAAATTATTTACAAAGCTTCTTTTTTTATCAAAACTCTCCAACGTCTAGGTATCTAAAGAGGTACCTACTCGATTAAAGCTGCAATAAACTAATAAAAGTAACTACTATGTACTTAACTATGTTCATATTGTTATAATAACATTTCTTTAGAGCTTCATATTTTTATCGACGTCTGATTAGTGGTGATGTACGGTTGCTTTTCAGTTTAAAAATTCAATTTCCGGTATAAGCATAACATTATTTTCAATTTGGGTTATCTTTTTTGCAACCTTCCACTGATATACTTATTAGTCATTTCAAACTAGTCTATAATAAAATTAATTATATTTCAGAAAACAATGGGTTCCCGAAGTAGGAGAATTCTTTCCATGGTTCCTATTCAACATAATAATTTGATAGAAAATGGAACATTAGTTGAAACCTGGTTAGAGAACTATGATTCAGAAAATCAACTCAATGATCATAGCTACAGTTTTGAAACTGCTCATGCTTCTATAAATACTATGCCCAGTACTCTTGATGGCGGAAGAACTAATCTTTCAATTACCGAAAATCATGAAAATGATGGTGATGGTGTAATAGTTTTGACTGATACAGTAAATGTTATTGCGACATTACAAAACACTGAAGCAAGAAAAGATATATCTTTGGACAATGAAATTGAAATTCCCTCTGATAATAATGAAGATGTGTATGTGAGTGATGGCTCTGAATATGAACCACCGAAAAAAGAAGCAACTATATAAAAAAGTTTTTCCATCGGCCCATAATTCATCGAACAGTGATTCCTCCACTTCTAGCAGTAGTTCCAGCAGCTCCGGGTCTACATCTAGCGGGTCATCATCATCCAAAATTAATTCTGACGTGTCAATTGCGCGGCATAATAATGTAGTCCCTGAGTCTATAGATCCAAGCATTCATAATGTAGTCCCTGGGAATATAGAACCAAGCACTATTCTGAAGTCTAAAAAAAAGGACAAGAACTCCAAGTCAATGGAAAAAAAACCAAAGAAAAGATTTAAAAATAGAGGTCAAGCGTATATATCATCTAGAGGTAAAGCCATGGCGGGAAAAACAATTCGTCCACCTTGTACGAACACCTGTCGATTGTCTTGTTCAAATAATTTTTCCACTGACGAGAGAAATACCATATTTGAGACATATTGGGCTCTTGGTTCCTATCAAAGACAGCGTGATTTTCTTTCTTCTTGTATAAGGCAAGTGGAACCTGAATTCCGTGTCATAAAGATTCCAAAAGGTGGAGACGCCAACAGAAAATGTAGAAAGCCGAATACAAGTTACTTCTTTGTGAATAAAGGTAAAGAGTTAAGAGTTTGTAAGAAGTTCCTAATAAATACATTAGCCATTAGTGAGAAACCCTTACGTACGGCAATCACTGATAAATTTGGAAGTGTAAGCGGCATTCAGGCTGATAATCGTGGCAAACACGGTAAACAGTCAAAGCTAGATACTGAAACCATACAATCTATACGTAACTACATAAACTCAATCCCCAGGATTGAAAGCCACTACATCAGAGCCAATTCAACTAGGGAGTATATAGATGGGGGTCTGACTGTAGCTGAGTTACACCGGAATTATAGCGAAAATCGCATAGCTAATAACAAGAAACCCGCAAATTACGACGCGTACCATCGGATTTTCAACACACAATTTAACATAAGCTTTTTTATACCACGAAAAGACCAATGTGATGTATGCGAGGCGTATAAGAATGCTGTAGATAAAGAACCTTTAAGTTCCAGTTATAAGCTACATCAAGAGGAAAAGAGTCTGAGCAGACTAGAAAAAAAAGGAGATTTAGACGAGTGCAAAAAACCTGATGGTAATATCACTGTGGCTATTTTCGACCTTCAGGCAGTATTACCTTGTCCTATAGGTCAATCTTCAGCATTCTTCTATAAAAGTAAACTCAATTGTTATAATCTCACAGTCTCTGATATTAAGGAAGAAAAAACATTTTGTTACTTTTGGCATGAGGGCCTAGGTAAGCGAGGTGCCAACGAAATAGGAACTTGTGTATACAATTTTTTAAAGGATTGTTCTTCGAGTAAACCAAATTCAGATATTATTTTTTTCTCAGACAACTGCTGCGGCCAGCAAAAAATAAATTCTTTTTAAGTATGTACTACTATGCCGTTTCAACCTTGCCCATTAATTCCATAACACACAAGTTCCTAATTCGGGGCACACTCAGAATGAAGGAGATGCTGTACACTCGGTTATAGAAAAAATATTCGTCGAGCAAAAAAATCTGGACCAATTTACACCCCTGACCAGTATGTGACTTTAATACAAAATTCCAAAAAGACTGGCAATAGTTACATTGTTAATGAAATGAATTTTGATAATTTTTACGACTTAAAGTTGCTCTCTAGTGATGTAAACTTAAACACCATCAAAAATATTGATGGCGAACCAATCAAAATTTCTGAAATTAAAGCCGTAAAATTTGTTAAAGATTTAGATACCTATAAGTACAAAACTACCTATAAAACTAAAAAATGGAACGAGGCTAAAATTAAAATAAGCCGCACAGGGAAGAAAAATATACAAGATATAAGCTTGAGTGCGGTTTATACATCTAAGTTGCCTATTGCAAACAATAAAAGGCAAGATATTCGTCAATTAATTAATGATAATATTGTGCCATCATTTTATTCCAACTTTTATAACAGTTTATTTGATTAGTAATTATTATTTACGTACCAAAGCTTTGATTTTTTTAAGATCTATATTTTAAGTCCTCTTTTAAAGAAAGATTACCTTAGCTGAAAGCTATTTGAAATTAGGTTAAACTGACTTTTGTACTAATTTTTTTTTGATAATTTCATGTTTGTTTATCTAAGAAAATGTTGAATATTTTATTAGTCAGATGATTATTTTATTGTTACTAATGAAAAATAATAATACTCAGTAGTTGAAACTAACAATACTTAAGTTGAATTTGTAAGAAGTGATAATTTGTGAGAAGTTTGTAGAATTTATTTTATGTTTATGGATCTTTGAAAGTTTATAAATTTAAGATTTATAAGACTGTATATGAGACTGATTATAAACCTAAAAGTTATTAAGGCTGATTGAGATGGTTATTGTTTCCTGGTATAAATAATTTGGGATTATTTTCGAAGTGTTTTTCACAAAAACAACACTGCGAAAATAATACCAAATTATTTTGTAGATTGTAAGATTTCAATTGTTTGGAGATATGTGTGTTTTTAATGAGTAGTTGATTTAGAAGTTAGAAGTAAATAAGTATACGAAATATTTCATTATAAGTTCTTATTTTATCTAAAACCTTATCCTAAATCACAATCTGCAAAGTGCACAATTTATAAAATTATATTCATTCCTGGTGCAACAAAGTCACAATAAGGCACCTTTTTTTTATTTCGGCTTTTTTTAGCATTTTATTAGTCACTGAAAATAAAATGATTTTATGAAACTGTAGCGAACGAAACAAACAATATCATTTCATTAATATGTAAAACCTACTGTAGATAGTAATCCCGTAATAAACCGACAAACCCGAAAAAAAACTTAAAAGTGCTTTCCTGTAAAATCACAAAACCAGTAGTTACGACTTTGTTGCACCGAAGGTGCGAAATGGTTTAAAAAAGTAACCAATGGTGAAATATCGCCAAAATGTGTTTTGAACAACAATTAGCTTACCCAATAGTTATATTCATAGAATTATAAAGGGCGGCATCCTAAGTCTATGGTCATATTATAAGGAATGACGTCACTTTGACGCTATCACTTTGAACATAGTTAATCAAACCAAAATGTAACTAGGGTCTTTACGGCTCAAAAAACTGGCTCTTAATAGAGATAATTTAACTATGCATTTCGTTTCAGAAAATATCTTCTTCTATTACATTTACAAAGCTTTGAGTTACAAAGAGATAAATCCTAAAGACAGCGGCAACGCATATAATCCAAAAACACGAAACGCTTGCGTGATGTAATCGACACCTAGCGCCATCTTTTGGTTCAAACTGAAACTAATGTCTCGAAATGAAGTGAGGGCGGGCCACTAGTTAAAATTTAGGTAAAAGCAATAAAAATATATCTGAACGTATCGCTCCATTACCCAACTTGCACAATATCATGAGGCAGCATTTTTATTGCAGTGGGTGTAGCTATAAGGTTAGAGTTCAATAACATATTTTATTGGTTGCAGCTGCGACGGGGCCGGCCATTTGTATCATCCTGGCGTCGTATGCGGGCTGCGACCGCTTCGCCGCGGTTGCCTACTTCATAGCCTCCATGGCGCTTATGGGAGGCTTCTACAGTGGGATGAAGGTTTGTATTTTGTTATATTTTTACTTTAACAACAAAATACAAACTCTCTTACCGCCTGATGCTTGGTTCATATCCTAAAACATGGATTAATGCTCTGGCATCAATTCATACTTAAAGACGAGAAGTAAATTGTAGTACCTAACGTACAATGATCCTTCTGTAGACTAATTAATTATAGCAATAGTTTTCTGGCGGCTGAAGGACCTTTTTCTTCCATTCATCATTCCATTATGATCTAGTGCAGGTTTTTATGAAGTTACAAATTTGATAGTCTACAAACCTGAAATAGTCCTAACTGTTAAATCAGCGCATCCTTTGCGTCATATAGGTATTTACACGTAATGATAATAATATCGTCCAGCGAATTACGGTTACGGCGGCCAATCTCAACGGCCATCCTCAGGATATAATAGGATTTTAGGATTACTAACCGGATGGCGCAATTGGTAGTGACCCTGCCTCTTGCGCCAAAGTTTGTGGGTTCGATCCCCACCCTGGACAAACATTCGTGCGATGAACACTTGTGTTTGTTCAGTGTCTGGGTGTAATATTTATTTAAGTATATATTTGTGTTCCTCTCTTGTCTGATATCTGTAACACAAGTGCTTAAGCTACTTAGTACGGAATCAGGTCAACGTATGAGATGTTGTAGAATTATTATTATTATATTATAGTGATCAAGTGTGTGCATATACACAAGTGAACTCTCTATTTTCTTAATTTAATAATCCGATGGGACACCAGTGTGATACGACCGGAGAGGGATTGGTCGCAGGACCAACGCCTTAACTTGCTTTCCGAGGCACGGGGGTATAAGAACTCCCATTTTCAACTCCAAAACTCCCAGACTCCGAGCTGACAATATGAATAACTTAGGTACAAATGTTTGGCCCGACCGGGGATCGAACGCGGGACCTTTTGCGCAGACGTCGCTTTAAAGCGTGATCCACTACCCACTGCTCCATCGAGGCAGTCATTTACACAGACATCTTAACGGCAGCTCCCGAAATAGAACAATAAATCCCCTAATAAAAATAAGATACTAATCGGTGGCAAAAATATTCGCTTGGACGCTTACAATAAAATGTATTCCTTTTTCCATGATTACCCTCAAAAGATTAATGAAAGGATCCTGGTTCCGGAAGGCAGGTGCTCCATCATTATCTTTATCAGGGCCCAATGATGTGGAAATCACTTTATCTCTGTGTTCACGAGAGCCCGAAAAGTAACTTATTGAACGTGGCACGGGCAATTAAACACGATTTCAAATTGGCTGTTGTGCACGTATATTGTACCGCTGGGTTTATGTGAAAATTTCATTTTTAGAAAGTGAGTATTTTCGGCTTTGCTGAACCTGTTTGGGGCTTCTAACATTTCGCCAACTTGTAACGTTGCCGGTTAAATGTTAGGTATTCTAAAGTGTGCATTAAAAAATCTTGGAATAAGAAGTAACTTATCCAAGTCATTCTACGCCCGCGAGTTGGACTAAGTTTAAAGTTTCACAGAGGTATAATTTGCTAAAAAGTTCCATCTTTAGTGGCTAACCACTGCTTTTCTTCTTTTTAAAGCTTCATTTTCTTTGATATACATATTTTATACTAAAATTGCAGTAAAAATTCTTGGACTATATTTTGAGATTTAACGGTGACTTGAGAAGAAATGCTCGGTCTTTCTTTATGAGACAGCTTACTCAAAGATGAAATCCGAAAGAAAACTGGGGTAGTAGACGTTGGCACGCGAGTGTGCGAACTAAAATGGAGATGGGCTCCTGCCCATCTCCATTGCACCTGGCAAGGTGTTAAGATAGGATAGGAGATAGATAGATGGACTATAAAGCTTACCGAATGACAGACAAGAATGGGCTGACGTCCTGTGGGTAGACCACCTGCCCGATGGTCCGACGATATTATAACGGCAGTGGCGAAACAATGAATAAGGCTGGCAGGGGACCGAAGGGGGTGGCGTGATAAAGAAGAGACCTATACTCAGCAGTGGGTAGATGTGGGCTGATATGATGACGATGATGTGAAGAAAAGACAAAGTAGTTTCATGGTGATAACTGATCCTGAATCTGAAGATCCTGGATCTTGCTTCAACATTACTCTGTACTCTATAGAGACAGCTTAGGACGCAACCGATAATGACATGCTTAGTTAAAAGCCATTTTTTTTTTGGTTTAGGTGAATGCATTGGATCTGGCGCCTAACTACGCTGGTTCATTGACTGCTATGATCAACGGGACTTCTACGATCTCCGGCATCATCACGCCGTACCTTATAGGCTTGTTAACGCCTGATGTAAGTATCACACAATTATAATATCCTCCAATCGATTACGGCTACGGCGACCAATTTCAACGAGCAGCCACGTACGCAGGATATACTATTATAGTGCTCAAGTTTGTTCACAAACACAAGTGCACTCTCTATTTTCTTACCCTTGTAATTTGATGGGACACCTTTGTGACACAACCGGGGAGGAATCAGATGCAGGACCAACGGCTTAACGTGCTTCCCTAGGCACGGTGGTACTAGACCGCCAACTCCCAGACTCCGGGCTGGCGCTAGCAATTTCTTACCGAAAACTTAATACCGACCCGGGGATCGAAACCAGGACCTCTAGCACAGCCGTCACTTTTAAAGTGCGAACCACTTACCACTGCGCCACAGAGCCAGTCCACACACATTATATTGTTTTAAATAAAAACCTGATTCATTAAAATAACACATAATGTCCTTCCGACATATTTATCCTAGAGCCGAGACCGAAGATGGCCATCTTCATCAAAATGCATTGTAACTTATTTTCATTGAAACATGAATAGGCTTTTGAAGAGTTAATGGGTAAATATTCTCCGTACCCTATTCATGGAAGTTAATATATATTATAACAAAGACAATTTTGACAATAAGATAATTGAAAACCTAAATCCTCATTAAAATTTTATTCGCGTCTAATTTTCTGCGCGACGGAACCAGCAAAATGGCTCACCGATGTTCAATTAAGTACCAATTTCGCTGCTTTTGACAAGATTTCCAAAGCCACAATTACCCGTCATTCAAGTAAACATGGATTTTATTAGTGATGCAACTCTAGTCATCTAATGTTTTTCAAGATTTTTTTTAAATAAAGTAAATATTTCTATTGTTTTAAAACCATGGCCGCATAAAACCGTGAATATGGTGTTGGCAACAGCGCCGAAATATTGGAAACCCAAACAATTATGTTACAGTATTCTTCTTGTAGGTACTATAATTTGTAACAACAAAATCCATCCTAATTTTGATATTTAAAATTAAATGCGAAAGGGCTCTATTTTGCCTACCCTACTAAAACTACTAAACCGATAAAATTATGATGAGTAATCAAAACAGTCAGAAGTTAATTATTTACTTGATACAAATCTCCAATCATTATGCAGTGATTAAAACACTAAATTCGGCTCAATATTGTCTGAAAGTTTGTTGTCCAATCATTGTCCTTCGATTATGAGTACCTATGGTGATATTCAAGAAAATAGCTTATTCTTTTCTTAAGAGCCTGCAACGCATCTGTGACGACTCATGTGTTGCAGTTGTCCATGGGCGGCGCTTGTCACTTACCAGCTCGTTTGTACGTCTTAATGTAAAAAAAAGTGAGCCTGCTAGGCTTATTGACTCTGAGTCGATATTTAGTTATTCGAGTTCAGTCGCATCACTACGACATATTTTCTCAAAGGCTCCAAGTTTGGTAGAAGCCAGCGAAGTTAACGACATCTTTGTGTTGAATTTGACATTGAGGCTGTGAGCGTTTATCAATTAAGTGTTACTTATTGTTCGGACAAACTTTGAACAGATCTTGAGTTGCGATTGGTCAAAAGATTATTGAGAATAAATTAACTAAGGGCCGATTCAACCAATCTTATTTAGGTACTAAATCTATGGAATAGCGCTGTCATTCTTTACTAATCTGACGTTATGCCATAGATTTATCCACGGATTAAGATTGGTCGGATCGCGCCTAAGTTTTGTAGTAAAAAAATTGTCGTTTTTTTTTATGTCATAGGTGGCAGACGAGCAGACGAATCAACTGATGGTAAGCAATTGCCGCCGCCCATGGACACCCGCGATACTAGTGGTGTCACAAGTCTTTTTTGGGGCAGTAAAAGTATTGGAGTAAAAAAAACATAGTAACTACACTTCTGAACACATATATTGGCCCACCTAAGAGTTTAGGTTTCGATGGCCCTTACTGAAATATGGCTGCTAGTTAGAACAAAAAGTATTGAGTCAGATTTAAACCTGAATATAATGTGCTGTGCCAGGAAGAAAAAAAGAACCTGATACATTTTACCATCTCTTTCAATCGTATTGTTTAAATTTGAATTCAGAATACCACGTGACATGGAGCTACGCCTTATAACTCGGGCATGCGCCTTGATAAAGCGAATTTATTTTTTAATAAAATACACGTTTTGTCAAATAATGGTTTAATTTAATAACCCGTGTTGCCGCCGTGGGCACATACCACAGCTCTCATACAATTAGGCTTAATTTTATCAACCGCTCTATGAAATTTTGAGGGATCATCTCCCATTCTTCTTCTATGGCAGTTTTCAACTTAACAACTGCAATGGCAACTGGCTGACGAGCCCTAACATGTCTTTTTAGCTCGTCCCGCATGTGCTCAATGGGGTTCATCTCTGAGCTTCTGGCTGGCCAGTCCATTACTGTGATTTTCACATCCCGAAGATATTCCCTGACGATGCTGGCCGTATGGGCTCTTGCATTATCATGCATAAAAAGGAAATTTGGGCCCACATAGTCCGCGTATCGTATCACGTGAGGTTCTTAGCACTCACGAATGTACCTTTCAGCATGTAATGTTGGCAGCCGTGGTCCCGTAACAACCTCAAGTTGAGTTTTGCCTGTCACGGATATACCGCCCCAGACGACAGACAGACGACAGTTCGAGCGCACAGCTTACTCGGGAGCGGGAAGATATTATTGTATCTCAATGGCGGGTAAGGTGACATTTTCTCCAAGCTGGTCGCACGAGGAATCGATCCTGCCTTCAGGTGTAAACCCGAAATCGCGGCCTCCTGGTGACGAACAAGCAGCCGTCTCTAAGTACCTCCGATAAACATTTCGGACCGATTAACTTAATTTAATGAGCAATCGTATCCCTTTGACTGTGTCGGCGTGATAAGTGCCACAGCTTGGGGGGACTTCAGGAGAAGTATACATAGCTTATTGATAGAACCTCACCTAATGGTAAGAATAAGTAATGTTTGTTGCAAAACTAAAGAGATCAATCACACTTTCAAGAATTATGAGTCGAAGGTAACCAATACATCAAGTTTTCTAGTATCGATTGTTGATATCAACAAACAGGCTCCAAATTGTCGTTTGTTTCTTTGAATTTGTGTTCGAAATTCAAAAAGACTATTGAATCAAATGATGAATGTTCCAGCGTCCAAAACTGCAATAAAAAACTTTTTGCTTGCCCTAAATAAAATTTTTGGCTAGACCAAACGAAACTGAAAATGCAAGGTGGGCAATAGATGTCGTCCAGGAAGTGTGTATATATACTCATATACAGAATACACCGGACATTATGAATATAAATAGGTAGACGGCATAAAAATAATACGAAAACAGTAAATCCACGACACATTAAAACACCATTTCGATCCTCGGAACGTTAAAATTTTATCTCGAAGTTTGGAAAAATTATATGGCGAATAGAAAATATCGATGCTGAAAAATAGGGGTGATTACAAACTCGTTAGGGCTGTTTTTACGAGTGAATTTGCTTATCAGAGAAACCATACCCGGTGTTTTGATGTTTTCAAATCAAATAAACGGTAGCTTTGAGATCTTGAAAGTTTTTCTGAACAGAAATTCCCAAATACAGTGCTCAATTGGAGTAAAATTTAACCTTAGGCTTATTATTGGTATTAGAGTTGATACATTTCAGTTCCAAGTCTTGACACTTAATAGATTACATAAAAAGGAGCTACAGAAATATAGAATAGGAATAGAACTAAGCATCTATTTGGTAAACACATCACATGATTTTACAGAAATATTGCGGTATGAACGCAGACTTTGTCAAAGGTATATTTTGGCATAACACAAATTTGTTCACGTCTTAATGTCATGAAAGAACCCATAGTTAAATTAATTGATCCATAATATTTTTCTCCATGTTAGTCTACAGGTTGTTGTCATAGAGTGTCGTAACTAGGGTATTCTACTCAGGAGATGCCCCCACGCAGAGTCCGTTGCCTAAAGCGCTGCTGGCCGGTAGCTAAATAGCGATTTAAAGAAGTGCGTGAGGGTTTGCATTTTAATTACTCGAATGTTGATATTATAAAAAGTCTAATAGAATTTGTCAATTGACTTAGGACCTACGCACCCTTAAGGTGACGGAGTAGGGCCACAGCTACGAGCCTATCGATTTAATTTTTAGCGACTAAACGGGATCTGGCAGTAAGATAAATTAGGCGTCTGACTGATCTCGAAACGGCAAGACTGGTCTATTTTCAGTATTTCCACCGTGTTGATGTCATATGGTTTACTGTTGTGGGGGTCTGCTGCTGCATACAAATATTTTGATTACAGAAAAAGGGCCATCCGCGATATATACAGCCTTAGATCCACGTCGTGACTCACTTAGGGAAATATTTAAGGAAATAAATATTGTAACCGTGGCTTCCCAATGTATCTCGACTGCCTATGTATGTACGTAAAGAACTTGCAAACGTGTTCCAAAAAAGTCCGATAGTCATAGTTTTAATGAACACCAGAAATAAACATAGGCTTGCCGTCCCGAGTACTCGACTTCATAAAATCGGTAATCGTGGTTGGCTTAAGTATTAAGATATTTCATAAGCTACCCACAAATGTTCACTAACCTATCACTGGATAAGTTTAAGTCCATATTAAAAACCATGCCTAATGAAGAAAGGTACTAAGTGTACAAGCCTATTAAATGATAAGGATTCTTGGTCATGTTGTTAATTATTAATCTTTGAGTTGTCTATTCATAGTAGTCTATTTAACTTTTCATAATTGTATTTTTTCTCTCTTCTCAATTGAAACTCTGGAACATCATCAATATTTGAAAAAGAGTAATACTGAGTTTCTGGCTGTGTCTTCTCAGTAGAAATCTGACATTCCGAACCAGAGGTAGATAATATGTACTATTTGACATCATAAGTGTTCTGTCGTGGACCTAAATTGAATAAAGAATTTTTTATCTGAATATCTTTATCTTTATCTATTTAACAATGTCGGGGGTACATCTCCGGCAAACACTATAACTATATTAAAATAACCATGCACAAATGTTGGGTTGGTGTTTGTACCGTCCGAAAATAATTAATTAAACGACAAAAGTAGCGCTTTTGCGGAATCATTTTCGCTTACGAAATAAATCTGGTTCAGTTCTTAAAATTAAAAATCGATTAGCGTCGGTAGTGTGCCTTATCCGTCACCATAACGTGAAGAGTTTCAAACGCATCTCTAAAATATTACCTTTTATTGCCAGTCGACGCTAGTCCAATGGAGAGTCGCATTCGGGTTGTGCTTCCGCCGTGTTAAGTTGGGTACGAACGTAGTGTATATCATCTGGGCAGACGGCCAAAAGCAGCAATGGTGGGCGCCGAATCGCTGCGACAGTACGGGTATATCCCGAGGGGTGGAAACAGGGCCCCTTAAGACAGTGGGCCTTTGATCAGGAGAAGAGTAAGAAAAGAAAAAAAGATGCTAGATAAAGAAAACAAGATACGAGATTCAAAACTATGATGGTCGTAGGTGTAAGTGACGATAAGCAAAGTTAAATAATGTTTGTTTGAACAAATATGGAGTCTTGTCTATGTTTGGAACACATTCGTTGTTGTCAAGATTTTTTCTACAAAAAATGTTTGGTTACGAATTTAGAGATTAGATGTTAATTGTTTTTTTGGTGATTTTATGATAGTTTTTTAATTGTAACTTTAAATTGTTGCGATTTGAACGATGATAAATATTTAATAGAATATTATAGGTTGGTTATAACAAACAAAAATAGATTTTTGTTTATTAAACAGTTCGAATAAGAATATCTGTGTCTAGAACAGTTGATGTGATATAATTAGTAACACGAATGTGATACAAATTTTTGTAAGGTAGCTAGTTACCTATTTATTTCATTGTAAACAGAAGATGATAAATAGTAGGTAATTTATTTGTTGTTCCTGACGCAGCATTTGTCCTTCTGTACTTTTAAGAATTAATTTTGATTATTTTATTTTTTTACATCATTTGTACGAACATCATTGAAATCAACTTGAAACATTATAGCATTTGATAGATGATGAGGTACAAACGTAATAGAAACGAACTATATATTTTTTATGATACCTTAATTTTTATTGTGAAAATAGACTAAGTCGTAATTATAATAAGTGCATTTGTGAAACTAAGAGAAACTACTTGGATAATAGGATTAAGTGGTCTATTTTTTATTAAACAAACCCTTTCAATTTGATGAAGTAAAACGCGAATAAATTCGTTAAAGAAAATAAAACTACCTAACATTTAGGTAATATTTATATAAAACAAATGATGTAAAAAGTATATCATTTAAAATAGAAAATGTTATTACAGTTACAATGGTCGTGGGTTCGCCCGCAATCATAATAATAAAAATAGTATCATATTGTAATTAAAGATTTATTTATCGATATAAATACAAGATCTACTTTGTAATGAAGGAAAAAGACCAATGTTATACAAGACACTGAATGTCTACTATAATTGTAGATAAAATGGGATTATATGTATATAGATTTTACGTAAATTAAAAATAAGTTTAATAAAAAAATACAATTTTGAATAATATATAATTTTTATATTGGATCACTCTTTTCATACTTCTATAAAAAATAAACATCAGAAATGAGGTTACGTAGGTAAGTTGTGTCGTAGAGAAGACAAATACCATTATCTTGAAAAAGCCTTTCGAATAAAAATATCTAACAGTAGGTACATAAGAAAGATTGATAAAAAACTGGGGAATTGTGAACAAACAGCCCTTTGATGACAACGCTGTTGAGACGTGAGGGTAATTAAAATGATGCATTTCTGTGAAAATAGCTATCATTTGTAACAAATATTAATCAATTAAAAAACTAAAATTAGGCATGTTCACCTCATTGTATCATCTCATCATTACTACAAAGTTCTAGTGATGCCGTTGGTATCACTCCGGTCGAGCCGGCCCATTCATGCCGAAGCGGCTCTCCACGGTCACTTTGGAACACGATAATCCAAATAGAGAATTTGCTCTAAATCTCGTTAGACGGACGTCATTCGGAAGTTTATATATAAAGATGTTAACTAAAGAATGGAGGGAGCTACGGAGGTAATAAGTCTTTTGCAAGGATGTACTTCTTTTGTCCCAACACTTCTGAAGTTACCACCATATATAAATGCCTGCATTACTGTCGTCGCCTACCTAAAAGTCGTAACTTTTAGTAGCGGACGACAATTA
>JADPWL010001608.1:0-11846 GCA_019059595.1 Marasmia exigua | reverse complement strand
AAGCATTTTGCGAGCGCGCGGACGCGATCACGCGCGGTCGGGCGGCAAAAACTTGTTGTACCTAAGTTTTTAGTAAGAAATTCTTAGTGGCAGCTCGGAGTCTGGAAATTGGCGGTCTTATACCTCCGTGCCTCGGAAAGCACGTTAAGCTGTTGGTCCTGCGCTCAATCCCTCTCCGATCGTGTCACAGTAGTGCCCATCGGAATATCGTAATGCGGTTAACAAAATACATCTATTTACCAAGTTTCAATAGTATAGTTCTTATAGTTTCGGAGAAAAGTGGCTGTGACATACGGACGGACAGACGGACAGATATAACGAATCTATAAGGGTTCCCTTTTTTGCCATTTGGCTACGGAACCCTAAAAAATATACCTATGCAAACATGGCTTTGATGTAAGTTCTTGTTGTATCATTATTTTCGAAGAAAAGTGTTTCCAAGTAACACAGGGAACCCGATAAAAGAATTAACCTATGGGTTATCTCGTACAAATAATTAAGTTGCTGCTTTAAGGCAATTTGCTTGTTACTACCCCTTGAATTATGTTGACAAACATTAAAGATTATTCATTCCTTATGAAAACAACAAGTTTGAATAAATATTATTTACCTACCTACAAAACATAATTATGATGATGAATGTGTATTTAATATTTTAAATATCATTTTACTGACCATTAACCATTATGTAGGTATTTAATTTTTTCTGTGTTAAAATGAAATTTTACGGCTAGACGATATATATTTTTTATCTTTTTTTTATATGATCACCTAATGGTAGCGACTGCCGCCACCCATGGACAAACCTTTTAAACTCCCCTTCCCCTCGGATTAGACCTCTGCGTGTCTCTCCCACGGTCATTAATTTCTTATCTCACTTGACCTTATATTGCCATACATTTTGTTTTCTTTTTATGCCGTGTGGTCCCCGGCAGAGTAGAATAGGCTACCCTCTATCTTCCCGAGGTGACTAAGGTAAAGCTGCTTGCATGATCATCAGCACCAAGAGAAGGAAAACTCTGCATTTATATCAAAACCCTCGCAACCCGTTCTGCCAAGCGTGGTGAGTATGGCAATTACCCCTCATGTGATTGTGGGACAGCACGTGCCCCAGCAGTGGACGTACGCTGCCTCAGCCAGTGGGGACTTTAACATGGGACGATGACGATACGTAAGCATAAAATATTTTTATCCGATAACTACATAAATCGCGAAACTTTTATGGGTTATTTCCTTATATGCATCCACAGATGTTATGGCTTTCCTTTGGCGTTGAATAAAAAAAAAATTACTGAAACAGGTAGGTAGGTACAACGTTTTATTTTAATCCTAATTTTTAAATCTCTCAAATCAAAAATGGCAGAAATATTTATGTAAATATATTTACAAATAAAATATAAGACTCTAATTTTACATGAGAATCTCCCTTTAATATTGTGTCGTCTTTGTGTATGTTTTGTTCTGTCTTGGTTTTAGATGGTGTTTGGTGCAAAACTCAATTAAAATAAATATTAAAAGGATTTAAACTCGCCACACCGGTCAATAACCATAAAAATAACGTGTCTCTCTAATCACTCGACACTGGCAGAGTTATTATGTGTTCGCCACGGGCAACACCAGTAGCAGCCACTGATTAAAAACAAAAATGGCAGACGTTCATACTCAAATTGACCCCTTTCACCCATTTAGGGGTTATATTTTTCAGAACCCCTTCTTAGTGCGCGCCTAAATAATAAAAACTACCTATGTTCCATATTTCATGATTTTTGGTAGACCTAGCAAAAACGTTTCTTTCAAAAGATTGGAACTTTTGCACCTGGATTATTGCAGAGATGTGAAATGATTCATTCGAAACATCGACTCCCTAATAGATCCGTGATTCATTCCGCTCATTCTGATCATTCGGCTCATCTGATCATTTGGCTCACCGGATCATTCAGCTCATTCAGATCATTCGGCTCATTCGGCTCATCGGTCCATTCAGCTCATTGGGATCATTCGGTTCACTCGGACTCGAGTCGATCTCGAGTCCAATGATAGATTCGGAGCGAACATTAGAGATTCGGAAGTTCAGTGTATCACTTGACTTGGAATCGGTTTGACAGTCATTCACCCGCCAAGGTGTTACCTCTTTATTAATAGTATAGATAAAAGATGGATAAGATAATAATATTAGGTCTTATCTATTAAAATCTTAATAAAATCTTATCTATTTTATATAGGTATATTTTATCACCTAGTAACTAGATAAATATCTGTGACTAAATTAAAAATAGCCTATTTAGAGATAGCATTTTATTGCAATTTATAATACTTATGTAACATTCTTCTACAAATTTTGGAGCTATGGCAACCGATCTTAACATCAGCCAAAAACGCACATAATTCTGTGCGTCCAGTGAAAAGTGGTACAAGTCGACTTGTATCGAATTTGATTTTCTTCTTGCTACTTCATCAAAAAAAACCTCTGTTATTCTGTCTGATCAGACATAAATAACAGAAGTTTTTTTTGTGATGCAGATGCAAGAAGAAAATTGAATTCGATATAAGTCGACTTTTCACAGGACGCACACAATTATAGCGCACAAGTGTGTGTGTAGACACAAAGCTCTGTCTATGCGCTTACCCTCATTTCGATAGGACACACCAACGTCTTAGACAAATTGTCTTCGGGTATCGTGAATGAAATCAAAATAAGAGGAAAAAAAATCTGCTGTTTCATACATTAATGTCGGGTGATTGGTGATATTTTTACTCTGTTTTCCAATAGTTCCAACTTTTGCCGTGTGCCAAATGATCGTGATCGGATTACTTTGTCAACAGAAAGTGGAGATTGTCTTAATTCTTCTATGCGTGACTGCCTTCGTCCGGGAGTCGAACGCGCGAGCGCCGTGGCTGAACCGGGACAGCGAAGTCTTCACTCGGTCTGCGGAGTGTCACACAGATGTAAGTACAATAATATACTAGTAGGTAGCAGACGAGATCACCTGATGGTAAGTGATTGCCGTCGTCCATGGACACCCGGAGTCACAAGTGCTCTGCCAGACTTTAAACAATTTCCCCAGATTGGGTCTTCGGCATCCAATGGATTCCCGTGATATTCACAAGATCGTCGGTCCACCTGTACGTGGCCTCCACTCGAGGACCTTTCCGCTCCAACGCCCGTCTGTTTTCCTCTCTATGTGCCCTGCCCATTGCAACTTGAGACATGCAATCCTTTGGGCTATATCTGTGATCTTAGTTCTCCTGCGGATCTCATCATTTCTTTTTTTTTATATGAGAGGTGGCAGACGAGCAGACGGATCACCTGATGGTAAGCAATTCCACCGCCCATAGACACCCGCAACACCAGTGGAGTCACAAGTGCGCTGCCAACCTTTTCCCCTTCCCGCCCATTGGGCCTTTTTTTTTTTTTGTTTTCCCGGGAGAAATGCATTACGCAGACCCTGCCGCCGGGGGGCGACAGGGTACTGTGGGACTCACCCTCCGACCTGAGGACCTGAGGGCATACCCACTAAAACTCCCGGGGCTCAACCACCCGTTGGTATGGAATGGAGTCACGAGAACTGCACGAGGCTATTCCCCGCAACCCCACTCCCTAAAGGCCCCTACATGGGGTGTGCGGCCACGCCCCTCCTCGGGCTGGGAGCAGTGCCGGATTA
Organism: Marasmia exigua; assembly: GCA_019059595.1. Taxonomy (NCBI): domain Eukaryota; kingdom Metazoa; phylum Arthropoda; class Insecta; order Lepidoptera; family Crambidae; genus Marasmia; species Marasmia exigua. The sequence continues at coordinate 8,184 of JADPWL010001608.1, read as the reverse complement.
AGCCAGCGCGGGGCCTGTAGCAAATTCTGTCAAGGGGCCCTTGCTTTGCTTTAGGTTCTCAAGTTTAGGGTATTAAATAAAACAAAATTGTTACAAATAAACTTTTCTGGATTTAATATGGGCAAATTTAGAGATATCACTTTCAACATTGAATCGTCTTTAGTTTCAAATCCCAAGTTATTTTGGTCCTACCTCAAAAAGAAAAGAAGCGGCACAAGTTCATACCCCACTAAGATTCGTTATGATGGTCAAACCGCTACAAATAGACCCGAGGTATGTAACCTTTTTGCCTCGTATTTTGCCTCGGTCTATGATAGCAATTACACGTCTGTACCTAACTTCGCTCAGCCCGCTGCTCTAAGACCAACAATCCCTGACAACCCTTGCTCACAGAACTTAAGCAACATATTATTTACAAAGGAGGTCGTTATAAGGGCAATAAAAAGACTTGACCCTTGTAAAGGCGCGGGGTCGGATGGCATACCTCCTGCCTTCGTTGTCAATTGTGTTAATGTGCTTGCCGAACCTTTGTCAATGATCTTCAATCATTCTCTTACAACTGGTCAATTTCCGTTGCACTGGAAGAAGGCGTTAATTGTTCCGATTTTCAAGTCTGGTGATAAATCTCTTGTGGAAAACTATAGGCCAATTTCCATCCTTCCGGTTTTCGCTAAGATATTTGAATCCCTTGTTCGCCCTATATTGTCTTGGCACTTTAAACAAATTTTAATACCTCAGCAACATGGCTTCACTAAGGCTAGATCAACGGCTTCTAATTTGGTCTGCTTCCTGACTGAAGTGGTCGATGCCATGGATCGAGGCATTTCTGTTGACGCCATTTATACAGATTTTAGTAAAGCTTTTGATAAGGTAGATCACCAATTATTGATTAACAAGCTTTATTACAACGGAATTACTGGCAATTTCCTGAACTGGTGCGCGTCATACCTTACTAATAGACTATCTGGGGTTGTAATTGATGGAGCTACATCTGAGCTATTTATGGCGTCAACAGGAGTGCCCCAGGGATCGCACTTAGGCCCGTTGTTTTTTAATATATTTATCAATGACGTCAAGGCGTGCTTCGTGAATTCGCAGATTTATTTATTTGCTGACGATCTCAAAGTTACAAAACGGCTGGATAATGATTTTGCCACTAACTCTTTACAGGACGACCTGGATCGCTTCTCCAATTGGTGTGACTTAAATAATATGAAACTGAATGTTGATAAATGTAACTTCGTACATTTCTTTCGTAAAAAATCTTTATATCATAGATCATACCACATCAAAGAAAATATTTTGCGTGAGCTAGATGTAGTTAAGGACCTTGGGGTTTACGTTGATAACTCACTTCGATTCCACGTACACATAGACAAGATAGCCACTAGATGTTTTAAGTTGCTGGGGTTCATAATACGAAATTGTCGTGATTTTAAGCACTACTCAAGCAAAGTAGTAGTTTACAACTCTTTAATTCGCTCAAGTCTTGAATACTGTAGTGTCGTTTGGACACCTTTCTATGAGGTTCATAAAAATCGTTTGGAGTCCGTGCAGAAAAGGTTTCTTTGGCACTTATCATTTCAAGACAGAATGGCAAGGAAACTTCCAACTTACAACTCACGCCTAGCATATTATAAAATGTCCACCCTAGAAAGTCGAAGAAATATCTCTGATGGCCTATTCCTTCACAAAGTGAGTAACAGTCTCATCGATTGCCCTGATTTATTAAAGCAAATTAACTTTAACGCTCCTTATAAACTTGCCAGGAAATCCAGATACCTACCATATAAAACAAGAGGTTTTAGAACCAACCTGGGACATTTCTCTGCCATGCACAGGATTCAGTCACAGTTAAACTCGCTAACACGCTCGCGCAAACTTGATATGGATATGTCTCATTCATTACGTAAATTCAAATCAGTTCTAGTATCAGCAACAAGTTAGTAAAAATTGTTAAAGTTTTTTTTTTTAATTCTAAATACTCTCTTTTCTGTTTTTACTAAGTTAGCTTCTCTAATCTTATTTTACATTTCGCTGTGCTGCATGATGTTTAACATGCAGCACGGCGAAATGTTTAATGCTCTTAATATAACGCATGTAACCATTCGGTATTGGTTAAGCTAGTTCTTAATTTACCTAGTATTAACAGAACCGGTTTCGACGACTGCTTGTTATTATGTGTTAGTCACTCTGCATGCCGTGGCAGCCTTTAATTAAGGCATCACTATATCATGTATTTAAATTATAAGTTAAGATTGTAAAGTGTATGCTTTGTTGGTTGTCCTTAAATAAATAAATAAATAAATATCGACTTCTTTAAGCAAATCATGCTCTATATTCAACAAAGTGAGATGATTAAGACGTTCTTGGCCCATCGTGTTCCTTAATTCATTTTTAATACGTTTTAATGTTGAAAAAGAACGTTCGTCACTGCAGTTAGTGATCATGAGAGACAAGTAAATGCGCAAGGCAATTTCTAAGTTTGGGAAACACGATTCTAAAGAATTATTTAATAAAAGTTTATAAAATTGCTGTTCCAGAGGCTCCTGTTTCGTGCTGTCAATAACAGTAGCCACATCTGTTTTCAGCAGCTCTGCGAACTGCACTAATTCGCCACCTAGGCTGTTCTCCAAATCATCTTCGTAAGCACTGACCATACTTGAGGATTTTTCCAAAATCTCTTCTGTTGTAAGAGATTTTAGCTGTCGAAATACTTCCAAAACACTAGTAATCTTATGATATGCCTTCATACGTTTAGTTAAAGCAGACAGTACGTTATCAATAATGACAATAAACACCTGAACTTCGAGACGTTGTCCAGGTGTTTGATTTTCAACAAAGTCGTCGAGTGTAGTAGAGCCGCTGAAATGGTCGTACTTTGTATTTCGCTTGATTCGTCTTGATGTCTGTTGCTGGTATTTTTCACAGTTGGTCAGATCTTTGGCTCTTAACTCAATATCTGAAAATGTGGATCGCATTGCTTGGACATAGCTATATAATGATTCATAAAGGGCGTATCCCGTATTAAGGTCTTGATCAGACGACTGCAGCGAAGCACTAGTCGCTTGCAAGCGTTCTAGGATTCCATTCCATGTAATTGTCATTATTCCCGTTTCTAGCTTATTCATCGTTGAAACTAGTCCGTAAGCTTTATTACGGCACTCCGCTTTTTGATCCACGTCGTTGAAAATGTCTTCCAAAACTTGCTTAATAGTAATAAAACCACATAAAAGTGCTTTCGTAGCATCAGCTCGGGCTGACCACCTAGTGTCCGATAACCGTTTCAAAATCGGAATTTTTAAGGTAGAATCTTTAAGTGCGTTCGTAAGACGACTCCATCGATAGGTAGAAGCGGAAAAAAATGTACAGAGATTTTCAATGAAATCGAAGAAAAGTAATGCTTCTGTACAGCAGTCTGCACTTCGCAACCAAATTTAATGAATGTGCTAGACAGGGAATGTATTCGGCGTACTTATTTATTTCCTTAACTCTGGCTTGTAAGCCGATGTATTTGCCACTCATGTTGCTGGAATTATCGTAGCTTTGCCCACGACAATCTTTGATATCAATGCCGCTCTCACTTAAGAAATCTAGTAAACTTTGAGCGAGTTGTTCAGCAGTATGACCTTCCATGTCCAAGAACTTAACAAATCTTTCCACTGGTCCAGATGGCAGAACATAGCGCACTATCAGAGTCAGTTGGTCTACATGCGATATATCTGGAGTAGAATCCAATGAAACTGAGTAGTATTTGCATCTCTTAATTTCGCAAATAATTTGATCTTGTATGCTTGATGCAATTAGATGAATAAATTCCTCACAAGTTGTTTTTGATAAATATGACGTATGTCTCTTTCCTTTATTAGCATGATTTTGTATATGTTGAGCCATAAAAGCGTCAAATTGGGCTATTAATTCTAGCAAGCCTAAATAATTTCCATTGTGAGGTGAACCAACAATTTCGTCACTTCCTCGAAACGCAAGACCTCGTTCTGCTAAAAACTTTATTACTGCAATGATTCGTTTTTAGAGTAGCCTCCAATACTTTTGCTCAGTCTCAATTTGGCTCACAAGTTGAGAATCAATACGCGTATTCTTCTTTTTCAGGTTTAACAGCGAAATTATGGCTTGTCTATGCGGAGTGCTTTCTTCATGTCTTGTCAACAAATTGTGCGCATTCTTCCAGTCGTCTAATCTGTCTTTCGTAAACCGTGGTGACGAACTATCTGAATTCGTAACTTTGCAAACAAAACAGAAAAGTCGTCCTTTGGTTTCCGAATAACACAACCAGTCTCTGGCGTGAGTTTTATTCGTTAGTTTATGTTTATAGGTGAAAAATGACTTATGGCAGAATCGTGGATTATTTTCGTTTTCGTAAATTTTCTTTGAAGACAAAAAATCACTATTCATATGTTGCAGTTCGCTGCTTCCTTTTTCATATCATAATCTCTATCAAAGTTGCTCGGCCATCACCAATATCTTTGGAGTATATTTTACTTTCGTTTTGTTTTTGACTTGAAACTGTAGTGACATTAGAATCAAGTAATAATATACCATCGACTACTTCTTGGTTAGAACAGGACGACTCTAGATTGAGAGGACTGGCTGTACTTTTAACTTCTCTTCGGCTATAACATGATATAGCTAAATTAGGAGGAATTGCTGTCTCTTCAACTACAACATCATTTATAGAAAATGTAGCTTCATCAGAAACGGTAGTAGTACCACTATCATATGTACAATGAGATGCAACTTCTGTATTTTCTAATTTACTTTCTGTAGATTCAGCAACAATAGCAACATCACTCTGAACATCAAAATACTCGATCAGCTTACGTGTTTTTCATAGAACAGCTTCTTTCTTTTTTTCCTTTTCATCTTTTGCTTTACGCTTAGCACTTCCAGAAGCGTAGTGCCGACCCGTATCTCTAGATCTGCTGCTCATGTTACCTACAGTCAGACAAATATTTTTTTAAATTTAAAAAAAAATTAACTTGACAAATGCGATTTATTTGTAATACGCAAAACATATCTAGTAAAGTATCTTACCTTAAGTGAGGTTATTCTCGTTGATATTTTTGCCTTTGTACATACAAAAACTCTTCTATTTTGTTTTAAAAAAGATAATTGAATGAGTTGCACACAGCGCTACGTCACGCACGAAAACAGTACTCGAAGCAATGTCAAAACAACTTTTCTCAAGATTGACTCACATCTAAAGTGCTTTTAAAAGTTTTTTACGTTGTGCCAAAGGTAAATGTATAGCAATTTCTTATTGTTTGATAGTCAATAGAATCGTATTTTATTTGTTCGAGTTACGACTAGCTCGATCAGGGAATTCCCCTATTAGTTTTGCAGTGCTGCCAACTTGCGTGTAGTGCAGTGCAACTAGTACAACACATTTTTTTGTTAATATGTTTTTACGGCTCTGGGTTCTAGCCCTTTTTAGTACAACACATAACGTGTGGTGTGGCCAGCGCTCAATTTTAGAAATGTGGTACAATTTAAAATTATTGTTGTAGATTTTGATACCAACGTTTCTCGTGGTAGGTATTATACCTACACCTACCTTTAGTAATTTAAAAAACGTTTAAAATCCAAAATATCCAAATATGCATACCTTAAGCACTTATTTTATAGTAAAGATATTCAAGGAAATTAAATGTCGACGAACACATAAAATGTGTAATTTTTAATTGAATAACTTTTTGTTTATAATTTGAATAGTTCATGTTTAAATTACCCGCCTTTTTACTTGAGACTCTGAAACACCTTGCTCTTAATCTACCGTTACTAGCTTTCAATACTCTCGAAACATGATCGATATGATAATCGATTCAAAAAAAGGTCAGCTATATTCACTCATAAAATGAATCTATATTTTATAATAAATCAACCAACCACAGTAGATTGGATTGTGACTGACCACGTGACTGAATCAATAAAATTTAAATAGTTTGCCTACTTTTTCTCGAAATACTGATAATCTATATTATATTAAAATCGATAAAAAAGTACAATCTCGGCTACGTAAACTCGCAAAATAAATGTATACCTATATAAAAAAATGAAAATCTGGCCGCTTAAAGGGTAGAAATGTGGTTTAATTTCAGATAAAATATAACGTGACGAAATCGAGTTTTATATTTTCAGATGGGAGTAAAGCATAGCCTAAGCGCTTCACGCTTAAGTCATGCAAATTATTTTTAGATTCCTATCTAAATTTTTTTTTTTACGAGTTTAGGAGTTGGAGCGCGGCCGCGCGGGGCCCCCCCAATGCGCGGGGCCCGTAGCATTTGCTACTCCTGCTATATGGCTAATCCGGCACTGGCTGGGAGGAGGGGGGTTGGGGACAGCCGGAAGAGCTGAGCCGTCCCCAACGAGCGGTGGAGGTGCCAATGACAGTGCCGGCACAAGGACCCCCGTCCCTGTTGCCGGCTGGCCACCTCCACGGAGAGGACGAAGAGTTCTCCGCCGAACTCGTCCTCTCCTTGCTCGAAGCGGGCCTGCGAGGGAGTTAGTCTCGCGCTCCCGCTCCGCCGCCTCCTTCTGTGCCACCACTTCTTCGCAGAAGTGGGCGAAGGCCGACCACGCCCTCTCATTATCCAGTATAGCTTCAACTATGCTGGGCAATGAGAGGTCATGTCCGACCTCCGCGACCAGCGCGGACCGCTGTTGGTCGAAGGACGGGCACACCACCAACGCGTGGTGCGCCGAGTCCTCCGCAGCGCCGCACTGGTGGCACGAAGGAGTGTCCTCCCGCTGAATGCGGTGCAGGTAGTTACCGAAGCAACCATGCCCGGTAAGTACCTGCACCGTCCGGAAGGACAAAAACCCGTGGGGGCGCTCGAGCCACCAGTCCAAGACCGGGGCGAGCGCCGCGAGCGTGGGACGGCCGTACCTCTCCACCTGGAGAGAGGCCGACCACGTCTCCGTCATTTGCTGGCGATCCTCTCTTCTTCGAGCCTCCCTTTCTCGGGGGCAGAAGGGCTCGCCAGCCGCTCGCTTGGCCGTCGTCCACTCGTAGACGGCGGCCAGCCGCCCATTGGGCCTCCGGTAACCTCACTCACATGGCGTAACACAGCGCAGGCGCTGCTTCACGCCGGTCTTCTGTGAGGACATTTCTGCTACGATCACTCGAAAAGATTCCGAGCATAACCCTCTCCATTGCAACGCACACGTATCGTACGTAAAGACTTTCGTCTTGAGACACTGCGGTAGATAGGCCGAAAATATGCTGCTTAGCTTCCCGAACGCTGCCCAGCCGAGTTGGAGTCCTCCTCATCTCAGCGTGTAAATGTCGGTTGCGTTCAAAGCTGTTACTTTAGAGCCTTTTACACTTAGACTCTAAACTGCCACACTCAGAGTCGTTGATTAACTTAGTTGGCTACTGTGAAACGCTTCATTTGGAACATCAACTCTCTGATAGATCCGTGATTCATTCCGCTCATTCAGATCATTCAGCTCACTCGGATCATTCAACTCATTGGATCATTCGGCTCATCGGATCATTCTGCTCATTTGGCTCACTCGGATCATTTAGCTCATTTGAATCATTCGGCTCATCGGATCATTCAGTACATTCGGATCATTCGGCTCATCGGATCATTTAGCTCATTCGGATCATTCGGTTCACTCGGACTCGAGATCGAGTCCAATGATAGATTCGGAGCGAACATTAGAGATTCGGAAGTTCAGTGTATCATTTGACTTAAGAAAAAATAATGACACTTATTTTGATACGCATAAAGACTACCGATGCTAAAGTTAATGAACATTAGCTTAAATGACATCTCTGAGTGCGGCCGTAAGCTTTAGACCATGATTCAGGATTTCAGGAGTCTCGTATTGACAACCTTCGCAACCTTTTAGGTAACAGGGAAACCGGATCAACTGAATCATGGTTACACTTTCCAGAGAACTATCCGAAACGTGCATTTCCTCACGATGTTTTCCCTAACCGCTTGACCATAATCGCACCTGACCGAAAGCGACGATTATCTCTAGGATAAAATGACAATTTGACGACCGACCGATGACCGACGTCCTTCAGAGATACTCCGAGCATAGCCCTTTCCATAGCTCTTTGAGCGACTTTGAACCGGTATATTGTATCATCAGCAACCCATACTCGTCCCTGCTGGACATGGTCCTCCCCTATGTCACGCACTGCTCCCGATT
>JADPWL010001606.1:0-13888 GCA_019059595.1 Marasmia exigua | reverse complement strand
GGCCACCCTCACTCTTACCGAGGTGTCGTAAAAGGCGACTAAGGTAAAGCTGCTGGCATGATCATCAGCACCCAGAGAAGGAAAACTCTGCATTTATATCAAAACCCTCGCCAACCCGTCGGCCAAGCGTGGTGAGTACGGCAATTACCCCTCATGTGATTGAGGGAGGCCCGTGCCCCAGCAGTGGGGACTTAAATGGGCTGATGATGATGATGATGATGATGGGGTACGCTTGGCTTGGACCATGATTCTTGATTCGGGATGTCTGGTAATTACAATGAAGCGACTGCCGTCTGACCTTCGCAACCCTTTACAGGGGAACCAAACCAACTGAATCATGGTTAGCTACACGTTGCGGAAACTCAATCCGGGGAGGCGCAATCCGTGGGAAAGGGGGGTTTAAAAGTTGGCAGCGCACTTGTAACTCCACTGGGGTCACGGGCCTCCATGGGCGGCGGCAATCGCTTACCATCAGGTGATCCGTCTGCTCGTCTGCCACCTATCACATAAAAAACTATGCGAAACATGCAGGTTTCGTCTGATGGTAAGCGATTGCCGCCGCCTATAGACATCCTCGGCACCAGAGTGGAGTCACAAGTGCGCTGCCAACCTTAAACCCAACCTACCCGGTACCCTCGCTCACGCAGCGAAACACAGCACAGTGTTGCTTCACGCCGGTTTCTGTGAGGCCGTGGTAATGTCTCGCTCGACCGAGCCGGCCCATTCAAGCGTGGCTCGCCCACAGTCGAAAAAATTGTGTTTGATTCTAGTGGCCGGTAGCTGAAATCGGCCACAATTGCCGAATCGGTCATATTATTCATTCTACCTCTGTTTTTTAATATAAAACTATTTTATTGCAATGTCCAATTAAAATTTCAATTACCTAAGCCCACAAAATGATGGCAAAAGTAATCACAAATGTTTCCCCAAGCGAATATAATTTATTAACTTGCATACTAGTTCCAGCACTAGACTTTGTCTCTAAATTGTTTGGTCCACTAGCATCCTATGTACACACGGCGTAACGGGGAGTTAACTTTTATGGACTTTGGACCGTTATTCTCTCGTCTGATCTGAGACACAAGTGCTATGTTTGCACTTATCGATCTATAGAATTATCGACATAACGCCGCCTATACCTATTTGACTTTATAACATAGACAATACTTATTTACCGTGGGAGAGCTCCCTTCGGCATGAATAAGCGTTTAACCAGGCAATGGATCATACGAAACCACCAGATTTGAAACTTTGTGCAGTTGAAATAAGTTGAGATAAGGTTGAAAACCAATGAAATAAATAATGTCTATTTGCCCGGTAAAGGGTTAAGGCAACGGGTAGGGCACACTAGCGACGCCAATCGATTTTAATTTTTAGCTACTAACTAACCCGGATCTATTTTAAACAATTTCGGGGTTACACCCTCTCGGTAAACACTTACCTAGACTATTTATTAAATAACCATGCACAAATGTTGGGTCCGTTTTAGTACGCGAAAAATTGATTACCGCCAAAAGCGGCAACTTTTAGCGTGAATCAATTTTTCACGTACGCGTTGGACCCAACCTTTTTGCATGGCTATTTAATAAATAGTTTGCCGAGACGGTGTAACCCCGAAATTGTTCAAAATAGATCCAGTTTAGTAAGTAAAAATTTAAATCTATTGGCGTCGCTAGTGTGCCCTACCCGTCGCCTTAACCGGAAACCGGCCGCATCAGAAATCAGGCTGGTTTTCGCTAAGTTTGTAAGAGCGAGGGGAAAAGATTGGCAGCTCACTTGTGACTGAATTGTTGTTGCGAGTGTCTTTGGGCAGCGGCAACCGCTTACCATAAGTGACCTGTCTGCTCTCCTGCCATCTATCACATAAAAAGTTTAACCAACATCGATCGCTTAGACCTGTCTGCTCTCCTGCCATCTATGACATAAAAAAATTTAACCTACATCGATCGCTTAGACCTATCTGTTCTCCTGCCATCTATCACATAAAAATTTAACCTACATCGATCGCTTAGACCTGTCTGCTCTCCTGCCATCTATCACATAAAAAATTTAACCTACATCGATCGCTTAGTCTTATGGTGTTAATAGCTGTTCTCTCTATCGAAAACTATCGCATTGTCCTTTTTATTGTGGTGCATGTAAAAGAGACAGAGCAATAGTTTTGGATAGAAAGGAAGAAAGTAGAAAGAAAATACATTTATTGACCATCACGACACCGAAAAAGTAAATATGTACAATAGGCATTACACCACACGATACAGATACAAAGAGAAGAGGCGATACAAGAAGAGGTGGTGTGGTTGTGTGTGGTCAATCAGGTCCCGACCTCAGCATTTGCTGCTACAGCACTATCTGTGGTGCCGCAGCAGCGCTGAAGCACAATTCTCAGGCCACTCGAACTTTTTTAGTGTGATAGTTCGTATACGGATGTTCCGATTTTCCTATAAAAGTTCGAATGGAGTGCATAAACTCTATTCTCAGCATCAATAGAACATTTCACGATTGAATTACGAAGTCAAACGTATCATAGACAATATTTTTAACGTTCCATTACAACCATGGTTATTGCATACAGGACTTAATTTTTGATAATGCTGCAGCGATCTAATTTAATATCCATCATAAGAGTTATTGTCATAAATTTTGATAAAACTATTAATTTTGCTTAGTATGTCCAATAATTTACTAAATTTTATATTTGAATATTTTTTGTACTGTGTCGGGTGATGGAACGCGCCAAAGTCAACGTAAAATTTTATCTTCACAAAATTTAAAACTCCATTTTGTTAGTTTCATTTGGTGAAAAGTTTGAAAAAGAGATGGAAAACGTGTAACATAAAAAATTTGCCAGCCCAGAGCTAAGGCTCCGGCTTAGATCAGGTTTAGTAGCTAAAAATTAAAATCGATTGGCGTCGCTAATGTGCCCTACCCGTCACCTTAATATAGGTAAAATTGAACTTTACGTGTATTACTTCAGGGTATTAAATGAGATTCAAAATTGGTATGAAACTTTGCGCTTTTGAAATTCATTCCACTTATTACAAATCGCGATCTAGAGTTGTTACCGTACTTAAGCTCATGTCATACCGTTCCAACACGCAAATTTAAAAGCGGCTGGCACGAATATTGTCCGGGACTATTCTTAGTTCGCGATTTTTCATCATCATCATCATCATCATCAGCCTATCGCAGTCCACTGCTGGACGTAGGCCTCTCCAATTGTTCGCCACTGTGATCTGTCCATGGCTTCTCGCATCCAGCTCTTGCCAGCCATCCTGCGCAGATCGTCCCCCCACCTAGCCAGAGGGCGCCCTACATTACGTTTTCCAAGACGCGGTCTCCACTCCAGAACCCGATTTGTAATAAGGGGGATTATTTGATATCCCGAAACGAGAGAGCCACTAACTAAATTAGGTACATGACGGCAGGACGTCACACCATTTTGTAAATTACGCAATTCCCTGATAAAGCCAAAATTGCGTCAAAAGCAAAATCACGCGACTTAATTGGAAAAAAATTAAAACACACATTTTCGTTAATTTCGCAGCTGTACCAATTAATTAGACGTATGTTCTTAATTGCGTAAGCGCAATACGAACAAACATACAAAATGGGACTTTCATGAACACATTTTCAACTTTATTCTCGAAATGATAGAGTTCATTCAATTGACGAGAAATTAGAAATTCGGATAATATGTACTTTTGACGAATGTACATAAGTGCTTACACGCGGGACTTCTGTCCGATCAAACCTTTTTAATTCGTACAAACAAACAGCCACTCCGTCATATTTTTTATACATAAATGGTCTTGTGTAGTACTTTAACGTGGTTAAAACAATATTGATATGAAAACAAGAAAATAATGCTTATTAAATTGAATTTAATGGTTTCCGATAGAAATATTGAATGATGTCTGTAATTGGACAACGTGTGTTAATTTTGTGTATTTTTATTATTTTTGGTAAGTTTTTTTTATTTTTACAAAATATTTTTGGACTGCAATCGCAGATGTCGGTTGAAAAGCTGCAAAATTGAAATGGGATTGGGCGGGGCATGTGTGCAGAATGGGCCCCGAAAGATGGACAAAAATCGTCACTCAATGGCGCCCGACCGATGGACGGCGACTACGGGGTAGGCCCAGAATAAGATGGTGTGACCAAGATTGACAAGATAGGGCATTGGACAGGGATCAATGGAAGAATTTGGGGGAGGCCTTTGCTCATCAGTGGGAAGCTACAGGCTAACTTAAAAAACAAAAAAAAAATGGAAATTAAAAAAAACAATTGAACATGGCAAATCCTTAGATCCTACTTAACTATTTCATTTTTGCCCACCATTGTCCTCTCTTAGCGTGTAATTCCCGGTTGCGTCCAAAGCTTTGCACTTGTAACCATGATTCAGTTGGTCTGGTTCCCCTTTTTCGCAAAAAGTTGCGATGGTCGGACGTGCGTCGCTTCATTGTTATTACCAGACTCTCCAAACCCTGAATCAGGGTCCAAGCGTACCCCTTGGGACGTAACCGCGATAAAACGATATGATGATGATACTTAAATTTGAAAAAAAAACTATCCCTGAAGGAAGAAAACATTTTTATTTCTTTTATATTTTATATAGAGATTTTATTAAATATAAAAAAATAAAAAAGTTTTCTAAACTTAGGGATAGTTTTTTATTCAGGTAAATTACACCCATATGCATAAATCAAATTCACTTTTACACGGTTCCTATGTAGGAAACTCAGGTAAATAATTAAATTAAAAGACAGACATCATACGCTCTAACCTCATGCGGAATACCACCAACACTGACCGACTGGATAAACAACATGTTAAAAAACCGAGCTATACAGTTCACTGTTAATTCCACCACACGTGGCATAGTAATTAGAGGGTGTCCACAGGGGGAGGTTCTATCCCCACTACTGTGGAACCTAGTCGTAAATGAAATCATCACAGAGCTCAACAACAGAAACCTTTACACGGTGGGATACGCCGATGATTTAACCATCCTCATATCAGGAAACTTCGAAGGCACCTTATGTGACCTCATGAGATGATCTTGAGAGGATCGCCTTCGGACTTATCAAAAAATGGTGCACCAGACTCGAGCTCTCCGTAAACCCAACTAAGACCGAACTGGTGATGTTTACAAACAAGAGAGTTCTTGGACCTCACAAGCTTCCTAAACTCTTCAACACCCAACTAAAATTAACAGAAGAGGTCAAGTACCTAGGTATAACACTAGACAGCAAACTGTTGTGGAATAAACATCTTGACTATAAACTGAACAAAGCCACCATTGCCTTCTACCAATGCAAACAGATGATTGGTAGCAGATGGGACCTATCACCGAAAATAACACTATGGCTCTACAAAACTGTCATAAGACCCATGCTGACGTATGGGGCACTGGTCTGGTGGCCTAGGACGGAACTCCGGACTATGATCACTAAGCTAGGACGCTTCCAACGCCTAGCGCGCTCTTGTGCAAGTGGTTGCATGAGAACCACACCCACGGCAGCTTTGGAGATAGCACTACATACCACACCCCTACACATCTACATACAACAGGAGGCAGCGATGTCGGCTGCCAGACTCATGTATCTGGGACTCTGGGGAAAAAATCACAACAGCCCACACGCTGCTACACTAAGCAGAATAATTGCACACGAACCACTTATAGCCGCGCCATGCGACAGAACACACAACCAATATTTTTTCGACAAGAAATTCAAAATTCAACTAAAAGAGGAGGAGTGTGACCAATCAGGAGTGAATGAAGTACGCATTTACACTGATGGATCTAAAACGTCTACGGGCTCGGGCGCAGGCGTACACTCCCTGGATCTAAACATCAACATACTTATACCGCTAGGCGTACACAGCTCCATATCCCAATGCGAATGTGTGGCAATAACGGAGGCCGCGAGAGCAGTGCACAGGCGGGACATCCGAGACTACTGCATAAAATTTTTATCTGACAGTGCATCTGTCCTCATGGCTTTAGACAATAAACTAACAAATTGTAAACTAATAGCTGAATGCCACAAAGCTCTAAGTGAAATCAGCTCAAACAATCACATCATCTTGCAATGGATAAAGGGGCATAGCGGATCACTGGGTAATGACGCCGCGGACCAGTTGGCAAAAAGAGGAGCGGAAACGACAGTGGTTGGCCCACATCCACCCATACCGCTTCCATTTTCGCTGATTCGAACATGGACCCGCCAGTTATCCACTGACCTACAGAACAAACGATGGATGGAAACCACAGACTGTAGGCAATCCAAAATCGCACTAGCCAAATTAGACCCGCGGCTAACAAAACGACTTCTAACCCTCAGTAGGAAAAACCTCAGAATAATGATGGGGACAATCACGGGCCACTGTCCCCTAAATAAACACCTTTACATCCTAGGCGCTACCGATGGCTATCGGTAGCGCCTAGGGTGTAAAGGTGTTTATTTAGGGGACTCCCTAGCATAGGGGGCTCCCTATGCAGGGGATGCTTCAGCGCCGAAGAAACAGTCACACACGTGGTCGTGGAATGCGATGCGGTGACCAGACAACGCGAAGAAATCCTCGGATCGGCGGGGTCACTCCGCGAAGCCTGTGAAGCGCCCAGGAAGCTTCTGCGCTTCTGGGCGGAGTTAGGCTGGCTAGAATAGCCAGGACCCAACACGCACAATGGACCGAATGAGAGTCGAGGTGCGGAAAAAGGAGTCCACATTACATAACATTACATTACACACATCATACATTCAAATTAAAACGCTCCAGCAATGGCTACTAGATGTGACGGTCACACAGAGTATTTTGTATGCATTTCATTTGAATTTTGTATGGTAGCTATATCAAATGTTTTCGTTTATGTCAATGGTTCTATTATAATAGTTTGGTGCAAATTGTATGGATTATTCAATGGTATAATTATTTTTTAAAAATTATCATACTTTTTAAAAGGGACTTGCCCATGAATCTTTGAAATGACCATAAAACCGGCTAGACGTTTTTATTTTTAATGAGAATTGTTGCCATTGGCACTATGACCTATAGTTTGATAAAATATTTATATTTTGTAAATCTTGAGCTAGTCATAGACCGCTATTATCACATTTCAAAATTAAACTATTTGGTATTAGGTATAATAAATAAAATCAAAATAATGTAATGTCAATAAATTAAATTCAATTCAATCACAATGTCAGCTATTTGTTTTCGGCATTGGTAGGTACCGTGTCACGCCTCTCACAACAATGCCGAATATTATAAGTGTGGGATTATGAGAGAGTGAAACGGAATGGAAAACGAGTAGAATGGAACGGAGTAAGAGTGAACAGAGAACGAGTGAACGGAGGGAATGATGGAGTTTACTCTGGGTGTGAGATTCTGAAGACCCTGGAATACTGTTTTCTTATCTCAATTCCCACATTTGTAGAATGAGTCTCGACGATTTATGTGATTGGTGACAGACGAGCAGACGGATCACCTGATGGTAAGCGATTGCGGCCGCCCATGGACACCCGCGACACCATTATTAAATTAATTAGAATTCAGTCTCATAAAAAAGCGAATAATAAATTTGAAATTTAAAAACCCCCGACGAAAATGTCTGTCCTACATATGGTTCAAACGTAGGACTTTCAACAGCAGTTTCAATTTCAATTCAATTCAAATATTTTATTGTATTACATGTGGTTGTTACAAGATGTTACGTAAGTGTGTGAGTCAACGGCTAAGACATCCTCATTCCTTCCCCTCCCTTCTCTCCAGAGCACTTCCATTGGTCTACGTACTAGCCTGAGCATGCTGAGCATGGAAATTCGCTGCAATCTTAACCAAAGCCAGTATGTCGAGAGCCTCACCGCAGCAGAAAACAAACACCGGACCAACTTTGTCTCTTATACAAGACTCAAGTCCGGGCATGCGTGGAGGACTGCTCGCATCTCTAGAATGGATCCGCTAAATAGCTACCTTGTGGATGCCCTCGATAGATTGCAGCGACGGGCTGTTCGAATCATAGGAGACGAAGAGGTCACCAATACCATTGATCCTCTTCAACTACGTAGAGACATCGGGTCGCTTAGCGTCTTTTACCGTCTATATCACGGCGAATGTTCTGAAGAGCTTTTCTCCCTCATCCAACCTGTCCTACCGTCATAGAACTACACGCGCCGGATAAAGCTGTCACCGCTTCACAGTGGAAAACATTCCATCACGGACGAAAAAAATTTGCAATTCCTATTCCTGTCGCACCATCAAGAAATGGAACTCGTTGCCGGCGCATGTGTCTCCTTCCCATAATGTGGATTCCTTCAAACAAAGCGTGAAGAAGCATCTCGCGGGCCAGTATGGCAGTCCCAACGGAGGCGATGCCTGACATCGCTTCTGTTGTAATTGCAACGAGGGCTCTTCCTTGCTTACCATCAGGCTAAGGAGAGCCAATATACTGTGTCACTATAAAAAAAATGTACAGCACATGTATCCTGTAAGGGCATAGCAACTTAAAATCTAATTTACATAATGTTATTGCTAGAGATGGGCCGACTACGGTATGTGCCGACTAACCGACTAGCCGGCTAATCGGTAAAAACAACACAACACATTATTGACATAGTTGAATCCAGAATCACTTGGAATAAATACAGTTCTCAAAATTAAATATTATGTACGGGTAGGGCACACTAGCGACGCCAATCGATTTAAATTTTTTGCTACTGAACCGGATCTATTTTAAACAATTTCGGGGTTATAATCTCTCGGCAAACACTAATACTATTTATTAAATAACCATGCACAAATGTTGGGTCCGTTTTTGTACGCGGAAAATTGATTACCGCCAAAAGCGTGAATAAATTTTTCGCTTCGGCGATGGCTTTGAATTAAAATCGAATGGCGTCGCTAGTGTGCCCTGCCCGTCACCTTAAGTACCTGGACATCTTGGGGTCCTGGGTTCGATTCCCGGGTCGAACAAAGGTACATTTCGAATTTTTCGAACATAGCTCGGGTTTTATTGTGTTTGGTATAGCAATTCTTTGCAATTTATTCTTAAGTAAATAATACACTTAAAAAATTCACCGTAGACTATCGTCGGCTCATGACGATTCAAGCACTTACAAAATTCGTCGTCTTAGCAAGGGGTTCGGATAGCATAAATGGTTAGTGCAGCCACCCGGACTGTGGAAGGTTGTGGGTTCGAGTCCCACCTGAGCCCTACGGTGAATTTTTTAAGTGTATTATTTACTTAAGAATAAATTGCAAAGAATTGCTATACCAAACACAATAATATTCATTTAGCAGTTTCATCTTAACTGGTGGTCAAATATTTGTAACAATGTGTTGTAATGTAGCCTCTATGTTAAATAGGTACTGGCTATATTTCTATTAGTTTAATTGATATTCCATTTACTATTTTGTATCTAGACTTTTACTTTTCTATTGTCATGTTCTTCCTTCCTTTCATCTTGTTGACAAGTAAAACATTTTCAATCTTCAACAGTGTTTTTCTCTAATTTTATCACGTTATCAGCACGAAGCTTTACAAGCGAGCTAGCTGATAAATATAATATTAGTTGTGTTGTTGTACTATGATTTTCACGAAAATATAGTTCGTCGAATCTCGAAAAAAAAATTGTGCTACGTCATTGTGCAAAATGCAAGGTAGCGGGGATAGAGTGTCCCCAGGCACAAGCAGCAATGCAATGGGAATGGGAGCGATCCGTATGCTTTCCGGACGGGAAGGCTACAGTGCATGGAAGTTTAAGATGCGATTTTACTTACTGCATGAGCAGCTGTGGGAAGCTGTTGTGGGTTATCCTGATGGAGATGAAAACCCCAGAGTCCAACGAGAAAGCGTAAGGATGAATTAGCACTGGCCAAAATCTGCATGACTTTAGATGGAGGAGCCATCACTCATGTGAGGAGTGCGGAGAGTGCTAAGGCCGCTTGGACGTCGTTGCAAAACGCCTATGAAGATAAGGCATGGGCAGAAGGTTAGCTTTAGAACGTAAGCTTTACCGATATTGTCTTGAAGAGTTTAATACTATCGAAGAGTATATAAATGCCGTTATAAGTACCGCTCAAGATCTCGCTGATATTGGTAAGAAAATCGAGGATTCTCTTTGGCTGCGATACTATTGGGAGGTCTAACGCATAACGTCGATCCCTTGGTCATGGCTTTAGAAAATTGTAATGTTGAGGTTACCACGGTCATGGTAAAGGCAAAACTGTTGAATGAGATGTCGAAAACCAAGCCTTATGATTGTGAGTCTGCGTTGCGTTCGAAGAAGGTCCAAATTATTCAACATAGTACCAAGACGAAGAAGAAGAAGGAGGTTGTATGTTTTGATTGTCACGTACGAGGTCATACTAAATACAATTGCCCCAATAAGTTGAAGAATAAGCATGATTCAACATCAATAACTGCCTTGGGAGTAAATGGTAATAAAGATACGTGGTACATCGACTCTGGAGCTACTTCTCATATGACTTCAAGGTCTGATTGGCTGACAGAACTCAAAACCGCTGCATTCTGGCAAGGTGACCCGTCGCTAGCGGAGAAGCGATAGATTCCGTGGGAATCGGAAACAGTTTCAATCAGTACTAATAGTAGTATGACAAGATTAGTGAAGTTGTACTTGTACCTAAATTGAACACTAATTTAATTTCGGTTAAGAAAAGCAGTCGATAAAGGTTTATGTGTACTTTTTGATAATACTGGCTGTAATTTTTTTGATAGAGATTATTTCTCTTATAAAGGTAATCCTGTTTTACACGGTTCAGTACATGGCGGGCTTTATACATTAGATGTTAATATTAACAAAAATGTAGCTCTTGATGTGAATTCTGACTGTCATTCTGCAGATTCTCAAGTTCAGGCTGTTGATGTACGCACTAACCGTCCGTCTCAATTTCAGCTGTGGCACAAGCGGTTAGGTCATCTTTGCAGGTTGGACATGAATCTCCTAAGGAATGGACGTGCAGTTGGAATGGATTACTCAGCAGTGGATTAAGGAGCCATGTATACCATGTGTTGAAGGGAAACAAGCAAGAAAACCCTTCACGGTAAGTGTGGATAAGCCTAAGAGTACAAATTCGTTATTGGAATTGATCCACAGCGATATTTGTGGACCTATGTCGGAAAATTCATTTCAAGGTAAGAAATATGCGTTATTCTTCATTGATGACTTTTCTCGACTTTACTTTTGTTTATTTCTTGGCTTCTAAGACGGAAGTAAAAGCAAAACTTATCGCTTTTCCAGTCTTTAGTCGAGCGCCAAACAGGAGCTAAAATTAAGGCATTAAGAACAGACCTGCGGAACAGAGTATGGTTAATGAACAGTTCTCTAGTTATTTACGTTCTAATGGTATTGTGCATCAAACCACAGTTCCACACAGTCCGCAACAAAATGGAGTATCGGAGCGTTCAAATAGAACGATTGTGGAAAAAGCGCGGTGTATGTTAGCTGGTGGTTTTCTTAGCAAAGCCTATTGGCAGGATGCTATAGAAGTGGCAACGTACCTGAAGAATCGATCCCCGCATAGAGCTCTAGATCGCCTTACTCCTTATGAGATATGGTTCGGCTCAAAACCCGATTTGAGTCACTTACGAGTGTTGGCTGTAGAGCACTAGTACACATTCCAGATTGTCAAAGGAAAAAGTTGGATGTGAAGGCTAAACAGTACACTTTTGTTGGATATTCGGAAGATCCAGGTAATTATTACTTCCGAGATGCGAGCTATCCGAGAAGACTCTTAAAAAGCTAGGGATGTTGTGTTCTTCGAAGATGCTTTCTCTGATTTGAAAGGTGATAATCCTGCAGGCCAGTTTCCTGTTGATCCCCCTGCAGTGATGGTATTCTCAAACAGGAATGAAGCGGAAGTTCAAAATCCCATTGCTGGTAGCTCTGGCACTTCTACTAAGGTGAACGTAGAAGTTGCACAAATCGATCCTGATCCAGAAGACCCTATTTCTGATGAAGAAATTCCCCACGATGAGGAGGATATTCTCGAAGAACAGGTTTCCTACTGATGAACCTACTTCCAAGGAAGGTATCCCTTAAGGAATCGATTAGCGAAAGATAAAAGGTTTTGTGTCAGCAAGCTATAGTTTGATGAGCCTGAAACCTTCAATCAAGCTATTCAATCAGAAGATAGAGACAAATGGATGGGTGCTATGAGAGATGAATATAGATCCCTCATTAATAATAAAACATGGATTTTGGTTGATAAACCTGATGGTCAAAAGATAATACCCATGGCAATTGGTATATAAGGTAAAGAAGGTGCAAAGGTGCAGTTGCGAATATCAAGCCCGGCTGTAGCCAAGGCTATAGCCAAACGCTGGTGTGGATTATACCGAAACGCTTTGCGCCAGTAATTCGCATTCTTTCGTTACGTATGATGTTGCACTTGCAGCAAAAATTAAGCCTCAGATGCGACCTTTAGACGTGGACACAGCGTTCCTAACGGAGAATTGGAGGAGGATGTATATATGGTACAACCGCAAGGTTTTGAGAAACCCAGCCAACAGAATAAAGTTGCTACTCAAGAGCTTTGTCGGGCTGAACAAGCGCCTCGGCTGTGGACACAAGCTAAAATGAAATCTTTCTGCTGGTTTACGGCTCCCTTCGAGAACCTGTATTTATACCCAACTATTTGGAAAGAACTTGTCATACTGTCAGTTTATGTTGACGACATATTGTTTGTCATAAAGATGACAATGGCAGACGCTGTCAATGGGATTTTCAAAATATTTGGTATTAGGATTTGGGACTTTAAACTATTTAATCTTTGGTTTAATGTTTCCCAAACAAGAACTGTGGTAAAAATATCAAAACGGTCCATTTTAAATGTTCTTAAGAGTTTAATATGGAGACTGTAATCTGCCCCTACTCCCTTACGAAGTGAGTTGGAACCAATAAAAGCGTGAGTTGCATCCGTATCCATATCAATCACTCTTGTAGTGTTAATGTTTATATCTGGAATACTCGCCCTACATTAGCCTATGCAACTAGCTATCTTAGCAATTTCTTGCAAAGTTTGATAAAACAACACTGGTTGTCTGCAAAAGGGTGTTGCTAGACTGAAAGGAACAGTAGATTATGCTAACTTACAATAGGGCTTTCCAGATTTCAGTCTGACTGGGTATGCAGACAGTGATTGGGCAATTGATACCACTGACAGAAAAGTCCTAACGGGTTTCTATTTCAGCTTATCCGGTGGCAATTTCATCTGGAATCGCAAACACAGGCCCACCGTTTGCATTGTCATCAACGGAAGCAGAGTCTATGTCCCTAACTTCAGCGCAAGAAGCCACCTTCTTACAGAGGTTGATCAGGAGGTAAGTGGCACTCTCCTGACTCCGTTACCGTTCACAATGACAGTCCAGAGTGCACAGAAGATTGTACTTAAATCCTATTCTCCCAACGGACTAAGCATATCGATACCCGTTTTTCACTTCAAAGGGAAAAGTCCGCTGAAGGCACGATTTTAATCTGAATATGTAACCAACTATTGCATGTGTGCCGATATGCTGACAAGCCGTTAGGTAGGGTTGCGCATTCCAAATGTACTGTCGGTTTAAGGTTGTGCACTGACATATTTAGGTTATTTATCAACGATGGAAATCTCAATTAAGCTGTGTTGTAATGTAGCCTCTATGTTAAATAGGTACTGGCTATATTTCTATTGTTTAATTGATATTCCATTTTACTATTTTGGATCTAGACTTTACTTTTCTATTGTCATTTCTTCCTTCCTTCATCTTGTTGACAAGTAAACTTCATCTTCAACAGTGTTTTCTCTAATTTTACACAATGTTTCCACTGATATTGTAAAAGTATACCTACAATATTGATGAGACTATCGTCGGCTCATGACTATT
>JADPWL010001603.1:0-10435 GCA_019059595.1 Marasmia exigua | reverse complement strand
ATAAATAAAGTTCGACCTCTGTTGAAAAGGACATGATCCACTTTACAAATTGCCCTGGTACAAGCCCTTAAGGTGACGGGTAGGGCACACTAGCGACGCCAATCGATTTTAATTTTTAGCTACTAAACCGGATCTATTGTAAACAATTTGGGACTACAACCTCTCGGCAAACACTTATACTATTTATTAATTAACCATTCACAAATATTGGGTCCGTTTTTGTGCGCGAAAAATTGATTCACGCCAAAAGTGGCAGCTTTTGAATTGAATCAAAAAAATGGTCTTACGCGTACGCGTTGGACCAAACATTTGTGCATGGTTATTTAATAAATAGTATAAGCGTTTGCCGAGAGGTAGCAACCCTGAAATAGTTTAAAATAGATGCGGCTTAGTAGCTAAAAATTAAAATCGATTGGCGTCGCTAGTGTACCCTACCCGTCGCCTTAAGGGGGCTAATGTTTAAGCTATACAGGGTGTATCTGTGAACATTTACATCTCTTTAACCACGTGTTCTACCAACCATTCTGAACAACATTTGTTCAACGACTTTTCGAAATTACTATTCGATTTTTTTTTCGTCGCCCCATACTAAATGACCAAGTCACGTGACCGACTTTGTATGGAAAGTTGATATTTTTTCATGCAAATTTCCATAATGGTGAGTAGAACACGTTGTTAAAGGGATGTAAATGTTCATAGATACACGCTGTATAAAAGTAGAATTAACAATGTTGTGTGTGTAAAAACTGTGTTAATAGATTTTTTTAACATGTTATAACGTTATTTAATGGTTATAACTTTTAACACCTAGCACTAGTTAGTATCATTTGTTGTACGTTATTTAGTTATAGGTAGGTACTCCGCAAAATATGCCTTGATTAGAATGACAGCTGTCATTTGACCTTTATTTCAAAAGACATAAGGTTTATCATTTAACCAAGTTTCATTCCATAGATTTTTTTATGTGAATAAATAATAAATCACAATACATCACATACATTGATCTGACTCCGAGATAGGTAGCTCAAGCACCTGTGTTACGGATAGCAGAATCAACAGTGGGATTACAAATATATACATTTCATACTTTTCTTTTATAAATACATACTTATAATTCGCAGAAAACACCCCGACCATATTATATTACATAATATGGCTATGTTTAGGTCAAGTGTGAAAATGATTGGCCATTATGGCTGAAGTCTTTAGTTGCATGGAAGCTATTTTTTATTAAGGTGACGGGTAGGGCACACTAGCTACTAAACCGGATCTATTTTAAACAATATCGGGATTACAACCTCTCGGAAAATACTTATGCTATTTATTAAATAACCATGCACAAATTGTCACGGTAAAAGTGGCCGCTTTTGGCGGTAATCAATTTCTCGCGTACAAAAACGGAGCCAACATTTGTGCATGGTTATTTAATAAATAGTATAAGTGTTTGCCGAAAGGTTGTAGTCCCGAAATTGTTTGAAATAGTCCCGGTTTAGTAGCTAACAATTAAAAACGAATGGTGTCGCTAGCGAATTCCAACCACCGGAACAGGCTGGGTTTCGGAGCGGATACGGCACCATAGATCACATCCACACAGTGCGGCAGATTATACAGAAGACAGAAGAGTATAATCAGCCCCTGTGTCTAGCATTTGTGGATTATGAGAAGGCCTTTGACTCGGTTGAAATCTGGTCTGTTCTGGAGTCCCTGCAGCGATGCCAAGTCGATTGGCGATATATCCAGGTGATGAGATGTCTCTATCATGACGCTACTATGTCCGTCCAAGTACAGAATTAGCAAACAAGTCCTATACCATTGCATCGAGGAGTGAGACAAGGGGACGTCATCTCCCCGAAATTGTTCACAAATGCAATGGAGGATATGTTCAAGACGCTGAACTGGAAGAGACGTGGCATCAACATCAATGGCGAATACATCTCTCACCTGCGATTTGCTGACGACATCGTCATAATGGCAGAAACGCTGCAGGACCTACAACAGATGCTGAATGACCTGGCTGACTCTTCTAAATGCATCGGCCTACGGATGAACTTGGACAAAACCAAGGTCATGTTCAATGAACATGTTCTACCGGAACCGATTGCAATTCACGGTGCCGTCCTCGAAGTTGTTCAAAAATACGTATACCTCGGGCAGACTTTGCAATTGGGTAAAAACAACCTCGAGGATGAGGTGAATAGGAGAATTCAGTTGGGTTGGGCAGTATTTGGAAAACTACGTCGTGTCTTCATATCGTCGATACCACAGTGCCTAAAGACGAAAGTCTTCAATCAGTGCGTCCTACCCGTCATGACATACGGAGCCGAAACGTGGACACTTACGGTACGGCTGGTCCACAAGTTAAAGGTCGCTCAGCGGGCTATGGAACGAGCAATGCTCGGCGTCTCTCTCCGAGATCGAATCCGAAATGAGGTGATCCGGCAGAGAACCAAAGTTATCGACATTGCTCACCGGATTAGCAAGCTTAAGTGGCAGTGGGCTGGCCATATTAGCCGCAGAACCGACAACTGATGGGGTAAACGAGTTCTGGAGTGGAGACCGCGTCTTGGCAAACGTAATGTAGGGTGCCCTCTGGCTAGGTGGGAGGACGATCTGCGCAGGATGGCTGGCAAGAGCTGGATGCGAGAAGCCATGGATAGATCACAGTGGCGAACAATTGGAGAGGCCTACGTCCAGCAGTGGACTGCGATAGGCTGATGATGATGATGATGATGGTGTCGCTAGTTCGGCTATCCGTCGCCTTAATGCGTATTTCTGTTGATCTTCTTCAGAGCTTTGTAATATTTTACTTCATTAAAGAATGACGAAAAAATTGTTGTTTCTTTTTTCTTATGTTATGGTTTTTTAGACCAATCGATGGATTGTCGATCACCAACATCGATCGACTAGTCTGGTAGCTTTAATTGATCGACGGATACCGTTCGACAAACAAATCGATTGATTCCATCGGTCGACGTCAATCGATAGGTCTGGTAGCTAAAAACGATCGACAAACGAACGTTTGGCAGACCTAAGGTGACGGGTAGGGCACACTTGCGACGCCAATTGATTTAAATTGTCAGCAACTAATCTGGAAATATTTTTAACCATTTTGAAGCTGCAGCCTCTCGGAAAACACTTATACTATTATCACGGGGGCCGTGTGGTCCCCGGCAAAGTAGAATAGGCCATCCTCACTCTTACCGAGGTGTCGTAAAAGGCGACTAAAGTAAAGCTGCTGGCATGATCATCAGCACCCAGAGAAGGAAAACTCTGCATTTATATCAAAACCCTCGCCAACCCGTCTGCCAAGCGTGGTGAGTATGGCAATTACCCCTCATGTGATTGAGGGAGGCCCGTGCCCCAGCAGTGGGGACTTAAATGGGCTGATGATGATGATGATGATGATGATTATTTAATACGTATACCTAACTTTTGGGTTTGCTTTTGTACTCGAAATTGGAATTACCGCCATAAACGGCTGCTTATGGCGTTAATCCAAGTGCAAAAACAGATCAAAAAGTAGTGCTAAATAATTAAATAAATAGTGTAAATGTTTGCTTAGAGACTCACGTTCCGAAATTGTTTAAAATAAATTGGTTTAGTAGCTATCAATTGAAATCGATTGGTGTCGCTAGTTAGGGCTACCTGACAAAGACAAATCACAGCCCAGGAGCCCAATTCTCGGGTTTGTGACATTTCAAAAACATGGCGGATATCACTTGAAAATCATACAAAAAAACTATGTTTTAGTGATATATATCGTATGAAAAGAAATGTCACGAGCCCGAGAATTGGGCTCCAAGTACAGACCGATA
Source organism: Marasmia exigua (assembly GCA_019059595.1). NCBI lineage: Eukaryota > Metazoa > Arthropoda > Insecta > Lepidoptera > Crambidae > Marasmia > Marasmia exigua. The sequence goes on along the minus strand of JADPWL010001603.1, from coordinate 6,620 downwards.
AGTCTCACCTCATTATAATAATGAAAAAAATAAAATCAATGTGGCATACGACCACGGCAATACGGCACAATAAAATCAGCAGAGACAGTTTTCTTGTTTCGTACTTTTTAGAGCGTGTTTTTTTGTAGTCGGGTTTTAGTTTTTAAATTTTATTTTTTTTATCTTCAACTTTACATTGAAAGCTTAAATTATCTGACAGCCGCACAAGGCGTCGGCTCAGTAGATATATACGCTAAAGCAGTATGGACACTACGAAGAAACGCCCGAATGACGCACGCACACTGGCGCACACTTTACACGGATTCTAAGGTCCCGTCGGAGTACAATCGCAGGAACTAAATTCAGGGTTGTCGGTTTTACTCGAGTGCCGCTTATTTTATTTTGGTAGAGAAAATAAGTAGATACATTATGTATGTTATCAAAAAAAGGCTTCGGATTTTTAAGTGATATGGTTGGGTAGGTAAGTGGTGTATCTAAGGGGCGTTCTTCCTATTTTAGTCAAAATTGACGTGTCTGCTGTAATTTACGCTTTTTGCAATTTTAGAAATCATTTTGTGTAGGTACCTTTGTGTACGAATTTTGTATGCTAGTATTTATTTATTTATTTATTCTTTCATCATCATCGTCAGCCCAATTAAGTCCCCACTGCTGGGGCACGGGCCTCCCTCAATCACATGAGGGGTAATTGCCATACTCACCACGCTTGGCAGACGGGTTGGCGAGGGTTTTGATATAAATGCAGAGTTTTCCTTCTCTGGGTGCTGATGATCATGCCAGCAGCTTTACCTTAGTCGCCTTTTACGATACCTCGGTAAGAGTGAGGGTGGCCTATTCTACTCTACCGGGGACCACACGGCGTACGTCTTTTTTGCACAAGAAAATAAAGTACAATTGGCGGACTTAATGCTATACAGCATTCTCTACCAGTCAACCATTAGGCGATGCAGAAATATGTATGACGGTCAAATAAATTTATATCCATAAACACACATGTGAGTAAATATATAATATGACTAGTATTCTGCTTATTTCTTAAGAAATATCATTCGTTCTAATTTCTAACACGCACCAAATGATCCTTGTGGCACCTAGGACCCACATAAGATGATTTTAGAGTGGTGGGGCTTGGGAGGTTTTTGTTATGGGGGAATTAAATGTTTTAAACTTCATGCTAATATGGAAAGGTAAGAATAAAATTATACAAAAATCAGAGGACAACCCTATATCGTAGGTAACTTTGTAACAAACATGGCGGAGTGTCGATACTGCTTCAGAGTAGGTATATATCTAATGTGGCGTCGGTGACGTCACTTCGAATGAATGAATAGGATATTAGAGTGACTGTTACATAACAAGGATCACAAACCATGAATTTATTATAGAAACAAGAGAAAGATTAAAAAAATGGGAAACGTGAGTGAGGGTACCACGAGTGATACCACGGCCTCACAGAAAACCAGCTTGAAGCAGCACTGTGCTGCGTGAGTGAGGGTACCGGAGGTCCAATCCGGGGTTAGGGTTTGAAGGTTAGCAGCGTACCTGTGACTCCACTGCTGTCGCCGGTGTCTATGGGTGGCAGCAGTCGCTTACCATAAGGTGATCCATGTGTTCGTCTGCCGCCTATCACATAAAAAAAAAATATTAAAGAAACAAGAGAAAGATTTCAAAAACGAGAAACGCGAGTGAGAGTACCGGAGTCCCAATCCGGGGGAAGGGGGGCATAAAGGTTGGCAGTGCACTTGTAACTCCACTGGTGTCACGGTTGTCCATGGGCGGTAGCAGTCGCATACCATATGGAGCTCAATTCTCGTGCTCGTGACATTTATCATCATACGACAAATATCACTAAAAGATCGTTTTTAGGGTTCCGTACCTCAAAAGGAAAAAACGGAACCCTTATAGGATCACTTTGTTGTCCGTCCGTCCGTCCGTCTGTCAAGACCCTTTTTCTCAGGAACGCGTGGAGGTATGAAGCTGAAATTTATATCAATTACTCAGGTTTACTGTCCCTTGAAGCTGTGAAAAAATCAAACTTCTAAGCCAACGCAATCAAAAGATACAGCTGTTTATGCCGCAAATTTTCGACACTTGCAAGGGAATCAAAACCTACAGGGTGCTTCCCGTGAACTCAGAATCTTGAAATTTGGTACGAAGCAAGGTCTTATAGCATAGATAAAGGAAAAATTACGAAAACCATAAATTTTTAGTTACATCACATAATATATATTTTTTTAATAATTTTAAACTTACTACCCATTTCCTCATAAACGCGTAGAGGTATTAAATTGAAATTCATACCAAATACTCAGGTCTATAGTACCTTTAAGCTGTAACAAAATCAAACTTCTATGTCAACGCAATCAAAAGAAACAGCAATTTAAGCTGCATATTTTGAAACTCGCAAGTAATCGCAAGGGAATCAAAACCTAAAGGGTACTTCCAGTCGACCTAGAATCTTGAAATTTGGCATGAAGCAACGTTTTATAGCACACATAAAGGAAAAATTCCGAAAACCTTAAATTTTTAGTTACATTACAAAATATATATTTTTTAATAAATATAAACTTATTACTTTTTTCCTCATGAACGCGTAGAGCTATCAAGTTGAAATTCATATCAAATACTTAGATCTAATTGCCTTTAACCCGTGAAAAAAAAAATTCTAAGTCAACGCAAAATCGCAAAACGCAAAAGTACAACCATTGATACCGCATATTTTGAAACTCGCAACTACACGCAAGGGAATTAAAACCTAAAGACCACTTCCCGTTGACATAGAATCTCGAAATTTGGTAAGAAGCAATAGCTTACAGCACAGGTAACAGAAAAATTCCGAAAAGCTTAAAATTTTAAGTAGTTACCACCAAAAAAATTGTGATTGTAAACATAATTGCAGTTACAGCAATGACCGCGAGTTATTATACTATGTATGGGGAGGGCAACATTTTTCAAACGGCAAAGACGACCTCACTCATCGTCATTCAATCCCGATGTTTTGGTGAATGTAGCTGTATAATCTAAATGCGTCCTAACTGAAACAGTAGCACTACACGAAGTTGTACAACTATTGATAACGTTTTTTCGAACTTCAATGTTCAATGTGGTACTATTCATATCTTTTTCAGTCACCATTTACAGGTCTGGTTCAAATTTAATACTTAATTAATATTTTTGAACCAGATTTCTAAATAGTGACCAAAAAAACTTAGTAAATAAATAACTTTAATAAAAGAACTTTCGCAAGTCTGCTGCAAGGCTAGTATAAGTGTTTCAGTTATATTATAGATAAATGATATGTGTTAATATAAAATAAAGGATTACTTAAACGATAAAGAGATCTTTGTCTTAAATTTATGCTCCTCCATCTTTCCCCATTGTAATGTTATGAATTTCATTTTGCAATAAAAATACCATAGTTATGACTCGATTGTCGTAATGAACGAACTTTGTTAACCTTGCAGGTTTGTACGGAACCCTCGGTGCGCGAGTCCGACTCGCACTTGGCCGGTTTTTAGTATCTATTTCATGTGAGTTCCGCAATGTTTTTAAAATATTACGAGTACGAGAATTGGGCTCCAGATGATCCGACTGCTCGTCTGCCACCTATCACATAAAAAAAAATATCTATATTCAATCAACCAATCAACAAATTCTTTATTTGCGTAGGCTTGTACACAGCACTTACAAATAATAATAATAATTCTCACAACATCTCATAGGTTTACCTGATTCCGTACTAAGTAGCTTGAGCACTTGTGTTACAGATATCAGACAACAGAGGAACACAAATATATACTTAAATATATATATTACACCCAGACACTGAACAAACACAAGTGTTCATCGCACGAATGTTTGTCCAGGGTGGGGATCGAACCCACGACCTTTGGCGTAAGAGGCAGGGTCACTACCAATTGCGCCATCCGGTCAGTCATACATTTAAGTAAAATAAAACTATTTATAAGTACTTATGTATAATTTACATGTTAAAACATTTATATGTTGATACATAAAATATACAAAAAAAACATTATGCGATTCTACCACCCGACTCGGAAAGTTGTTTCTGAAACGCAAAACACCGGCGTTTTATTGAGTGACTGTGACTTTGACTGACTTCGACTGCTGACTACCCACTTTTTCTCAATAGCGCCATAATATACAAAAAAAGGACCTACATAATTATTAAAAAATACTATTCCCACAAGTACCCACTAACAACAAACTTCTTCTCAAAAATAGATTTGAACACTCTCTTCCCTATACCAGAGCCCCCAGCACCAGCTGACACGATCAATGGCATCAAATGTTCAGCTTCTCCCTTAGGATGTGACAGGGCAGCCTCCGGAACGTCCTCCCATTTCAAAAGCCACTCCCTTTGACTCTCATCTCCAGTGCACACGTCGTTCAAGAAGTTGTCAAATTGTGCCCCTTCTAATATATCATCAGGAGTCTTCGAAGCTTCTTTGAATCGCCTCATATTATGATACGATAGTCCTGAACCGAATACTGCAACTCCTTGTTTTCGAAATTGTGATATAACTTTACCAACCTCGTAATGCTGTCTCGCATCTTGATTTGCCATCACAGATACCTGTACAATTGGTATATCTGCTTCTGGACGAATGAGCAACATTGGCACGAAGACACCATGATCCCAACCTCTTGTTGGATCCAATCTTGACGAGATGTTCTTCTCAGAAAATGCCTCATGAAGCTTTTGAGCCAGATTAGGGTCACCTACAGCGTCATAGGTATATTTGTAAGTCTCTGGAGGGAAATTGTTGTAGTCAAATAGCAGGTCGTGTTTTGATGATGATGATATTGCCACAACGTCGGTCTCCCAATGAGCTGTGACCAGAATGATGGCTTTAAGCAGGTTAAAGTCCAAATAGTTGCGAACCTCACGCAACGAGCGAGCTATTTCAAGATTATTCGTGTCGCCTATAAGAGGCATGGGTCCGCCGCCGTGGTTTAAAAATATTGACGGAGCTGTGTACACTTCCACCATTTTGGGATGTAAGTCACTGACTAAATTGTGATAAGATATTTTATTGGGATGTCAAGATAGGGGTCATGTAGGTTATCAATATTTCGATTATAATTTCAAACTGCGTTGTTGTAGACATGGGGAAATGAAATATTTTCGACATACTGTATCGATATTTATTTTATTTGTTTTTGTAGCGGCAAAATTTACAATCCGTCATAGACCTGGAAGCCCATTCTCAGTGCTCGTGGCATTTGAAAACATGGCGGATATCACCTGAAAACAATACAAAAAAAACTATGTTTTAGTGATATATGTCGTACGAAAATAAAGTCACGGGACGAGAATTGGGGGTTGTGCTGGTGCCCCTGGTATGGATCAAAAATGCTGGGCGTTAAGAAGACGGATGAAGACGATGCATGCGACAGAGATTTGTAGATGTTAAGCTGGATGTGTGGGCCTCCCTCATCACACGAGGGTAATTGCCATAATCCCACGCTTGGCAGACGGTTGTCGAGGGTTTTGATATAAATGCGGTTTTCCTTCTCTGGGAGTGCTGATGACATGCCAGCAGCTTTAGCTTAGTCAACTTTTACGACAACTCGGTAAGGCCTCGGTGTGCCTATTCTACTCTGCCGGCAACGGCAAATTGACATACCAATCGAGTTATTTGTTGGAATAATATCTCATATCTTGATGTATCTATCGATTGAGTTTTTCCCAAGCCTAGCTTGTGACGATTTACGTAACGACCTTCAAACCATTCTCAACAGGTTTGACAATCGTTAAGCCAAGATTAAAAATATATTGTTCAAATAATGATCACAAATATGGTAATAGTTAAAGCGAGATTTCTACAATATACGGTACAGAGAATAAAAAAGCGTTCGTCACAAGGTAATCGGGTAGGACATACTAGCGACGCCATCGGATTTAATGTTTTAGCTACTAAACCGGATCTATTTTAAACAATTTCGGGGTTGCAAAACCTCTAGCAAACACTTATGTATTTATTAAATAACCTTGCACAATGTTGGGGTCCTTTTTGTACGCGGAAATTGAACGAAAAAGTGGTTAAATACAAAAATTTGAGTGCCTAAAGCAGACCAAACAGTTAACTATAAGTAAAATCAAATAGTATCTGTGTGGGGGTGTTTGCGAGAGGTTGTATCCCGAAATTGTTTCAATGATCCGGTCTATAGTAGCTAAATATTAAAAATCGATGCATGTAGGACCCCGCGATCCGGCCCGGTAACTCAAACCAGTAGTCCTAAGTGTTAAGAATTAATATTTTACCAAAAATAATAGGACAAACCCTATAGGTAGGTAACTTTCTTGTCCAAAATGGCGGAGCAGTGTCGATACTCGCTTTAGCGTATTTATCTTAAAACAACTTCGAGGATGAGGGATAGGAAGAATCCAGTTAGGTGGGCAGCATGTGAAAACTACGTCGTGTCTTCGTATAGTTATACCACGTGCCTAAGGACGAAAGTCTCAATCAGTGCGTCCTACCCGTCATGGACATAGACACGGAGCCGAAACGTGGACACTTACGGCGTACGGCTGGTCCACAAGTTAAAGTCGCTCCAGCGGTATGGAACGAGCAATGTCGTGCGTCTCTCTCCGAGAT
>JADPWL010001602.1:0-10403 GCA_019059595.1 Marasmia exigua | reverse complement strand
CGTGCAATCATGATTCAGTTGGTCTGGTTCCCCTGTTTTATTTTAAGTTACGAGCAGACGGATCGCCTGATGGTAAGAGATTGTTGCCGCCCATAGACACACGCGACATCAGTGGAGTCATAAGTGCACAGATAACCTTTAAGCCCCCCTTTCCCCCTATTAGGTAAAGGGTTGAGAAGATCAGACGGCGGTCGCTTCATTGAAATTACCAGAGTCTCCAAATTTTGAATCATGGTCTAAGACCCCGGGCTCCAGAGCGAGGGCTTTGGACCCAACCGGGAATCACACGATAAGGAGCAATTATATATACTTTGAGATGAGGTGAATCAGGTCAGGTAGGGAATGTATGTGATGTCTTTATTACATTTATTTATGTCATCATCAGCCCATTTAAGTCCCCACTGCTGGGGCACGGGCCTCCCTCAATCACATGAGGGGTAATTGCCATACTCACCACGCTTGGCAGACGGGTTTTGATATAAATGCAGAGTTTTCCTTCTCTGGGTGCTGATGATCATGCCAGCATCTTTACCTTAGTCGCCTTTTACGACACCTCGGTAAGATAAAAGGGTGGCCTATTCTACTCTGCCGGGGACCACACGGCCAATTTGTTTATGTGACTAGCCATAAATCCGATAGATCGTATCTTAGCCGTTTCACGATTTGTCGAGTTCGGCATCAAGTGTACAGCGCATGTACAGTAAGAGGCTTGTGTGGAACTGTTGTTCACGGACAAACGTTGAGACGTTTCGATGCCGCTTTGTATGGGGCTTAGGCACAATACTTGTAAAAGCAGTACGGCATGTTCGTACAGATCAGTAAATGGTTTAAAAAATTGTTAAAGACTGTTTGTAATAGTACTTTTGTCGATCAAAATTAGATCAGCGAAAAACAAATTATCTATTATCTAACTAATATTTTAAAAATTCTTTTTTGGTGTTTAAAGTTGAAATTGTTTTCCACGATATTTTCGATTAGGATATAATTTATAAAAAGTTGGCATACACATTAGCGATTTCTCTGATTTTGATGATGTTCATTCCTTTCCATGAGGTGACACGCTTGCTCATTTGTCGTCTCTAGCATAAAAAACCTAATCTTAACTAATTGGCATTGGTACTCATATGTGATGTTCGACAATATGTTTCTCTTCTTCTTCTTCAGCAAGAGGTATTTGCAGAGCACAATAATAAAATGAATAAAACAGCATATTTAATCGACATCGCCGTACCCAACACGCACAATATTCAAAAGGCGATTTCAGATAAAATTCATAAATATTCTGAACTAAAAGAGGAAATTACTAGAATATGGAACCTACAAAAAGTATATATAGTCCCTTTAGTGCTCTCAAGTACAGGAGTAATTCCCAAATATCTCTCCCAGTGTATCCGTCTATTTGGTCTCCCCGAAAATTCCTATATTACTATGCAGAAAGCGGCCATCCTCAACACATGCCGCATAGTCCGCCGATTCCTACAGGACGACTGCAATTTTAACTTAAATTCAGTGTAAAAAAGGACTAGTTACTTGGCCTTGATGCCCGTGGCTAGTCTCTATAATACCAGCTACAAGCTGAGAACAGAAATAAAAAGATAAATAATAATAATAATAAATAAATATTTCACAACATCACATACATGGATCTAACTCCGAGATAGGTAGCTCAAGCACCTGTGTTACGGATATCAGAATCAACAGTGGGATTACAAATATATACATATAATACTTTTCTTTTGTAAATACATACTTATAATATATGTATAGATAACGCCCAGACCAATACAAACAGATATGTTCATGCACACAAATGTTTGTACTGTGCGGGGATCGAACCCGCAACCCTTGCACCAGATGCAGCGTTCACTACCACTGTTCCAAACGGGTCGTCAAAGCACAAGCCTCTCCACTTTCTTCTGCTGTCGGTTTTCCTGGACCACGCTACTCCAGCTTGAGCCTTGATGTCATCGGACCATCTGGCAGTTTATCCGCCACACTCCTCTTTTTTTACCACCAATGAGTTGGGATCAGGATTTTTTATAACATGATTATTACTTCACTGTCAACTTCCCTACTCTGTATTCTATTGCTCAGTGTGGGCGGGTGTTGTAAGATACAAAAAGATAGACGATGTTACAAAGGCTAGGATTAGTTGTGTTGTTGTGTATAATCCTATCATTGAAATAGGATTTGCCTGCGGTCGTATTTATGGTAAAGAGAAATGCCAGCTACGAGCGATGGTAGCTCAGTGGTTAAGAACGCGCCTTCCATACGGGGGGTCGTATCCAAGCATTTTTTTTTCTTTTTTTTATATGAGAGGTGGCAGACGAGCAGACGGATCACCTGATGGTAAGCAATTCCGCCGCCCATGAACGCCCGCAACACCAGTGGAGTCACAATTGCGCTGCCAACTTTTTCCCCTTCCCCCCCGATTGGGCCTCCGGTAACCTTACTCACCGTGGCCGTGTGGTCCCCGGCAGAGTAGAATAGGCCACCCTCACTCTTACCGATGTGTCGTAAAAGGCGACTAAGGTAAAGCTGCTGGCATAATCATCAGCACCCAGAGAAGGAAAACTCTGCATTTATATCTAAACCCTCGCCAATCCGTCTGCCAAGCGTGGTGAGTATGGCAATTACCCCTCATGTGATTGAGGGAGGCCCGTGCCCCAGCAGTGGGGACTTAAATGGGCTGATGATGATGATGATGATGAAGAACCTTACTCACACGGCGAAACACAGCGCAGGCGCTGCTTCACGCCGGTCTTCTTTGAGGCAGTGGTATCACTCCGGTCGAGCGGGCCCATCATGCCTAAGCGAGGCTATCCCACATATGTTGCATGGCCCTTTTTGATTCTTCAAATCAATGTGCATTATTCTAACGCGCCTGACGGTGAGGGAGAACATCGTGAGGAAAACTGCACGTCTGCAATATTTGGGATAATGACTGTATTTACGTGAAGTCATCAGCTGTTCCATACATGACGGGTAGCTATTCTATTTTGTACACATAATTCATTTATACTAGTTCCTCACTTCGTTTCTGGACATTAGTTTCACTTTATACCAATAGATGGCGCTAGGTGTCGATTACATCCCGCAAGCGTTTCGAGTTTTCGGATTACCTATAAGCGTTGCCGCTATCTGTAGGACTGACTTCTTTACAAATAGTATAGATAGATTCATATATTGTTTGTTGGTAGAGGTTCCTAGTTTCTGTAGTACAAGGGAAAACCTTAGTTTGGGACCAGGACAATGAATGTAATGTTGTCTCAATTTATTTATTATTTATAGATCTGTGGAAGGAACTGTAGATATTTCTGTATTACCCGACTATTCGCTAGGAGATGAAGCGGTTGCCGTGGTCGAAATCAGCCGGACTCTATCATCATCAATTCCCGACAGTAAAAAAATGAATGATATGCTCAATTTATTTATGTATTTTAATGAATACTGAGCAAATAAGAGTAAAACGAGTTGATAAACAGTCACTTTCACAAATTATTAGTTACGATGCGTGTCAAGGCGACCCTGGGTATAAAAACCGCGTAAATTGTCTACAATTAAATCTAACTCCAGTACAGGCAGCCTCATAAACACCATAAAGTTTATGAAGCTATAAACTATTCTCGTATTGTTTTGGTATAACTATCACGTAAAAAGTTATGGCTCAGTGGGTACCAACGTGGCCCGTTTAGGTTCGAGTCCCAGCAAGCAACCCTTTTAAACAGGGAAACCAAACCATGAGATCATGGTAACACGTTCAGAATTTTGTTATCACTTCATCATCATCAGCCCATTTAAGTCCCCACTGCTGGGGCACGGGCCTCCCTCAATCACATGAGGGGTGATTGCCATACTCACCACGCTTGGGTTGGCGAGGGTTTTGAACTAAATGCAGAGTTTTCCTTCTCTGGGTGCTGATGATCATGCCAGCAGCTTTACCTTAGTCGCCTTTTACGACACCTCGGTAAGAGTGAGGGTGGCCTATTCTACTCTGCCGGGGACCACACGGCCACATGTTATCACTTACAGTTCGTGAAACTATAAACACATTAGCGATCTCTCTGATTTCGAGGATGTTCTCCATTAGGTGACTAGCTTGCTCGTTTGTCGCCTCTAACATAAAATAAACTATTCTACCAGGTTTCCACATCGATTTGAAAAGTCCAGAGGTGCATGCTGCGATTCGACCTCTCATTCGGAAAGGACACTTTTTTTTCACTGGAGATTATCCATTGGAGACCAAGAGCGATGTACTCTTGGTCTCCAAAATAGCCTATAGAGTGCTATAACGAAGTTACATGATTTCGTAGATAGCAGTCTTATCTTCTCGGTAGAAATATGTTTTCCTATTTTTACATTCATAAGTATGGACCTAACTAGAATAAAGATTTTTTTATCTTTATCTTTAGCTTAGTCAAGGGAAATGAATTTTTAGCAGACAGGCTTTTGATTGATGGCACAATCCATCATAATCTTAGCCTTTATTCCCGGTTGCGCCCCAATCTCCCGAGCACCATGTCCCTTTTCCTGATTCACCTCCTCCACTCCGCGCGGCCTTTCTTTGGGTACATAGTGATGAGATTATAGGCACGTATGTCATCCCTTATGACGGTAAGCCTAGGAGTCAAACACTCCGCGTGGGCTGATGCAATTCAAGAGTTTTAAATTAGTATCTAGTGGTTTTAGTGAACAAATTTCGCGAAGTGATCTTAATAAAAATCGCGATAATAAAAATCGTTGAATTGTATCGTTGCAGATTAGTCCATTTAATTGATAGTATCGGCTTAAATCCAGTATCGATTTAATCGCTAGTATCGTTAATTTAAACGGTTATAATCGATTATGTCGACCAAAAATTAAAATCGACTTATTCGATACTATCGATAGTACAATCGATTATTAAATTATTTGGACCCCTTTTGCAATATCGATTAATAATCGACGTACAATCGATTATCCGGCAACACTACTATCTAGCGATGCTGGGCGTTCCAGAGGAATTACAAAATAAAGTAATGCCTGGACATGAATAACTAGTTATCTATATTATACCCACTATACTATCGATTTAATCGATATTGGAATGAAGCCGATACTGCTTCATTCCAGTATCAATTAAATCGATAGTATTGTTAATTTAAACGATTATGATCGATTAATCGATTAGGTATATCGACCAAAAATGAAAATCGATTCAATCAATAGTATCGATACGATTGCTAGTAGTACAATCTCATCATCAATCATCAATCAGCCCATTTAAGTCCCCACTGCAGGGGCACGGGCCTCCCTCAATCACATGAGGGGTAATTGCCATACTCACCACGCTTGGCAGACGGGTTGGCGAGGGTTTTGATATAAATGCAGAGTTTTCCTTCTCTGGGTGCTGTTGATCATGCCAGCAGCTTTACCTTTGTCGCCTTTTACGACACCTCGGTAAGAGTGAGGGTGGCCTATTCTACTCTGCCGGGGACCACACGGCCCGGTAGAACACGGTAGTACAATCTATTTTAAGATTATTAAAAATAATCGATTGTTCGGCAAAACTACGGATAGACCAGGTCGAGAAGGAACTCAGTCACCTATAAAGGCCGAACTGACAGATGGCTGCGAACAGAACGGAATTTTGAATTCTCATGTCGGAGGCCAAGATCCACTTCGGGTCGCTGAACCAGCTTATTAAGTAATTCGTCCTGTTATCTGGATGTCCCTAATATAAGTGCTGAAACTACTTAGTACGCAGGTAATTAGGACAATGCATGAGATATATTCTTACAACATGTCATACATTGACCTGTTTCCGTACTAAGTAGCTTATTTATGGACTTGTATCACAAATATCGGATAAGATTTTGTATGAATTTAGCTCTCCGTTTTTAAGACAAGGCCGTACAATTGATTGATGGACTATTTATAATGAAAGTAGAGTCATGGTGATGATGGCGGTTGGTAATTGGATGGGCTGCCGCGGAGCCGAGTGTACGCGTTGATTTGCGGAGGCGTCGCGTGCCGGCCGCTCCTGTTTAATTGTGCCGTGTATGGTAATCGCTAGTCATAAGACTTATTGAATATCGATGTTTTATCTAAGCGGGGTCTCGGCACTCTGAGCTGCTCACACCAATGTTGCCCGCCTTGTTATATCTGGCGGCTTTTACATGGCCCCCTGGTAGCTTTTTTTAGGGGGCATATCTAGTGAGTGACAAGTCACCACCTGCCCATATTTGCGTGATTTTTATCATTGATTGGGCAGGTGCCATAGTCTTTCCATAGTGCTACTTAACCGGTCCACTATCACCTCAACCTTATAACTCAGTTGATTTTCAAATTCAAATTTCTTTATTTCAGAAAACGTTAGGTAGGTTACTCATGTATGTTTTTAATTTAGTAACCCCATGGGTGTTAGTAGCATTTAATTATGGGATTTACATAAATTTCTTATTGTATCACCTTAGGGGCACTTGCTGTGAACTCGACCTGGAAGAGGTGTCAGTTGCAATTTTGCTCATCATACGCACGGGGTACCTTACCACTGTTGCATGCGGATCATCTCCCACTACCTTCAGGATGCTGCTGTCACTTCCTCGCACTTGATATATCAGTAACGCCACTTTCTTTTTGTTTCCATAATTTTCAATAGTCTTATGCCAACAGGGTACTGTCCGTGGCTTTTACGATTTTTAATATGACGTCCAAATTTTATGACCTCTCCCACCCCTTTTCACACAATTATCACACGTAGTGACCTTCTTCTAAGCATGCAATGTTATTGATCTGTCACGTATATTTAAGTCAGTGACTAACTTGGAAAATAATCGATACAAACAAACTCACGAACCACCTCCACACATCACTTACAGCCTTGGGGAACTAGATATCACAAAGGTACATCAACTTTACATAATACTACAATTAGTAATTTCGTCGACGGAGTAATATACCTACGTCAGATCATTGCTTTTGGTTTGCTGGTTACATTAATTTTGTTGAAATGTGTTAATGCGTTTACGTCGTTTCCGATACACTTGGAGTATAAATAATGTATTAATCGAATCTAGAATATGTAGTGGAGGTACTACTCCTAATAAATTATATATTCTGCCCCATAGTCTACACATATTTAGTATGTTTTAATAGTGTATAACTTTAGTTATTTACACCAGGGTCCGTACCGGAAGACCAGCAATGCTGCGGCACGGAGATAGTGCGTAGCAGCAAATGCTGAGGTCGGGACCTGATGACGGACTACAACTACACCATCTCTTCTCGTATCGCCTCTCACTCTCTGAATCTGAGTCCTGTTCGCCTAATGTGATTATTGTTTCTGTGTTGATGATAGTCAATAATTGTTGTGTTTTCTTTTTTTCTTTTTCTTAAAATATCTTTGATTTAAAGATAATCTAGGTATGGCGCTATCTGTTTGCGAATAACATAATTATTATACGCCGTTTTTACGTCACAATAGTTTTTGTTTTATACGCGGAAAATTGGGGGGGATGTACTCATGGCAGCAAGGAAGCCTAACTTATTTTGAGTTCTGAATATTTCAGTGTTGTTACAAGCGCCCAGGTCACGGTGTAAATGAAGTTTCTGTGGGTATTAACTAATAATTGTAAAATAAGAACAACATGGTAGAAAAATTTCGTTAATAAAAATCGAATGAATTAAAAAAATAAACTTTCATATTCCGATTTAATAATAATAACTTTTAGATTTTTTATTAAATTATTTGATTTTTAGTTCAATGTTTCACTAATAATTTATGTAATTATTTTTTGTTTGTGATGCAACAATTGTTTTAAAGTTAATAAAAAGTTAGATAATTTTAAAACGCTAGGAACACTTTTTATTAGGATTACGACTAGACTTAAGTTAATTTAATATGTTAAGTTTATTATCTGTAATGCATTGTAATCTTCATGTGTTCTTTTAATAAATAAATAGTGATAATGTTAGGAAACCATGAAGATTAAAACAAATACCGCAGCTTCATATAGGTATCAGAAAATAATCCCTCTCAACCGATCGCGGCTACGGCGGACCAATCTGATACGATTTACCCACGTACGTAGGATATCATTATACTCAAGTGTGTGCGCAACACACTGACCACCTCTCTATTGCCTCAATCCTGTCATGGATTCGAATTGACACCAGCGTGACACGACGCAAGAGAGGATGGGCGCAGGATAAACAGCCTTGACGTGTGCTGAAGCACGAAGAGAGGTACGACCACCGACTCTCCAGACGTCGTGGGCTGACACTAACGGCCGCGCTCAGAGGACGTCATTTTAGATAATCTTCATAAACTTTAGTAGTATCTCCCTGGTAGTCTTTATGCGTATCAAAATAGGGTCCAATATTTTTTCTTAAGTAGCAACTAAGTTATAATCAACGACTTCTCAATGCAGCAGTAAGTCTTTATTATCGAAAACTAGGTACAATTTTAATTGAATATAAAAATGTTAGACCCCCCTTTAGCATGTTAGAACAATAAACTATAAAAAATCTATTCCATAGAAACTATAATGTTATATAGAATATGAATCCGTTTACAACAATGTTATGGAACAGATGATTTTTCAGAGAACCAGCCCAACTGGAATCATGGGTACACGTTTTCAGAAACTATCCCGAAAGTGGCAGGTTTCCTCACGTGTTTTCCCACCGCCGGGGCTCATGGTAAAGTAAGCACATACTAGATTTGTAATATCCCGAGATAAATGCTTTTCCATTTGAACCTCCAACTTTCCTCATTGAAGGCGCGTTCTTATCCACTAAGATACTATCATCAAATTCTTTTTTGGTTTCGACCCATCATAATAATACATAACCATAATTACGTAAAGCAAACAGTCTCCATACACGTCATGTAAAGCCTAACAGCGAAGGCAATTATTACCCATTCACACGTGCCACCGTTGGCTGGAGCCCGCATTGATTACCCGAAAGGCTTCCGGTTCGAGTCCTAATAATGGTTTAGATGCTTTCTTTTTTGAATTGTAGTCACGCGGTGTGTCGTGGGGTGTTGACGTTTGTTTTGTAGGCTTATTTCGTTTGTGGTGTCTACAAAGCAAATCCAATGTGTTACTTATTAATAACTATAAAACCTATACTAAGAGTAATTTCGTTAGACAACCAGACAATTCAATGACATATAGATAAAGCAAGATACAAAATAATGCGTCGATGTAATGACACCAGAGCCATCTATTTGGTGTGATAAATTGGAACTAACAGCAGTAGCCACTCCTTTGCACTTCACCAGTATGAGTGACCTCACAGGGTTTTAAAAGTTCAGTGGAAGCGACTTTTTGGTGAATATGATGGACATGAATTTATCAAGTTAATCTAAGTAAAAATCCTAAAAGAAAACTGTGGGTGTATCTTCAATAGGGGTTTTTTTTTTTTTTTTTCTGTTTTTTTTTTGGTGATGCGAGAATTTTTGGTTGTTTTGTTTTCTGTGATTAAAATAAAAGACTTTTATAACATGCACTGATAAAGGTGATTTGTCAAAACGTAAAAACTTCAATTTAAGAAAATAAAAACAAAAAAAATCAGGATTTTTAATAATTTCTCGGATAGTTTTTTTCATATTATTGCGGCCAAACGAGCAGAACGGCACACTGATGGAAAGTGATCACCGCCGCCCCATGGATATCTGCAACACTGAGGCATCAACTCATTCCCTTTTCTTGAAGGTACCAGGTCGTATTGGTCGGAAACAGCACAGATGACAGCGGTTTCCACAGTTTTACTGCGATGGTAGGAAATGCACGTGAGAAGCGCACTGTAGTCGATATATAAAATGCCATCCAGGTGGATGTGGATGGAATTGTCGTCTTGAATCTTTGAAGCTTTAGACTTGATGCATAGCTCAATTATGGACTGCCTCACTTGGCGACCAGTGAGTGCGTCGTCACTTTAAGGCGACGCAGCTGCGCGCAGGGTCCAGGGTTATGATCCCCGGGAGGGGCCAAACACTTGTAACTTGAGTTTTTCTATTAAGATTAGGAAAGGAATAGAGATTGAACTTGGGTGACGCAGCACATATTTAAGCACTACTATTATATCCTTAGTATTGTAGCTGACCGTGAGATTGGCCGTCTTAGCCGAAAATTGGTTGGAGAAAGTAGTAGGTATTATTATAGCTCAAAAAAAGGGAAGTTAGTGTGCTTTATTAGGTACTCACATAAGTGTAATGTTCCGGCAGTCACCGCAGTGTCTCCAGACGAAAGTCTTTATGCGTTTGGTGTTGCCAGTGGATGACATACGGAACGAAACGTGGCGTTACAATGTGCCGAAAGGAGGCTCTAAGTCACCAGAGAGCAATGGAGAGGGCTATGCTCAGGATGTCTCCCTGCCGTGATTACGTATCAGAAATGAGAGATCCGCCGGAGAAC
>JADPWL010001598.1:0-11613 GCA_019059595.1 Marasmia exigua | reverse complement strand
CCTAATCTGAATAATCGTATCTTTTTTATCGAGATACGATTTACGTGGCTGTCGTCAAATATAATACTCTGAACTTCACATCAAAATTTTGTTTGGAATCAAACGAGAATGCGAGTCGCCAAATGATCATTGCTACTCATGGGCAACTTACAAAATATCTTAATTTATGTGCCATTCTCACTTGCGTCCAAAACGTTATTTATAAGGATAGCCTGCCGCACACACTACTGGAAGAGATCGCTCATAGAGATAAGGCCGCCTTCGTTGTACATATCCTGTAATACCTAGTCTCAAGTTTTCATACTTTATTTTGAGTACAGTAAAAGGTATATGCCAGATGGTCCGATGACATCAAGCCTCAAGCTGGTGTAGCGTGGTCTAGGAAAACCGACGATAGAAGAAAGTGGAGAGAAATTGGAGAGGCATATGCTTTGCAGTGAATAATATTTTAAACTTTCGCGTTGAATTATACAAATAAATAATGTACACGGGACAAAACGTGGTTATTATTATATGTAAGTACATACTTGTAGTACGACGTAGGGTTTATTCCCGCTGTCCACCCTCTGCTTGTCCACCCCGGGTGGACAGTGAAACAATATTAAAAAAAATCCCGCTGTCCACCCCTTCTTGGTTGAAAGAGGTAGAGTAGACGAGTAGACCGTGCACCTCCAGGAGCTCTATTTTTGATTCACTCATATAACTTAGCATCGTCGCATGCGACGTAAGTCACATTCGCCTTTTAAGTCGCATGAAGCCGATTTTCCCTATTTTTGAATCATTCGATTTCGATGTTGCCAATATAATACGGTAAATTAACATTCTAACACTTCTATGCAGAATTTTATAAAAACCGGAACGCAAAAACGATAGATTATTGGCTGAATATAAAAATCTTTGCTTTTTTGTCACAAAAAACTATGAATGTCACCTGTCAAAATCTTTTTTTTCACATTAAAGACTCGTCGATCTGTGAATGCGGTTTAGAGGAAGGTACGACAGAATTTTCTTTAACTGTCAAAAATACCAAGTCTCGCTGTATAACATTCTACCCCCAAAAATCCCCCGCCCTATTAACATTCCTTTCCTTCTATCTTTATCCTTTTCCTCTGTTATAGTTATATTATATGTTTTGTTCTAGGTAATGTCAAACTCATTAAAATAAAATCCACTCACCACACCGGTCAATCTTCCAAAAAACGCGTGTCTCTTTAATCACTCACATCACTCGACATTGGCAAAATTATAAAAGTGTCGCAAGACATAGTAGCAGCCATCAATTAATATCTTTACAAAAAAAAAAAAATATGGTTGTTGCTATTGACAACTATTTTGACGTTGCTTCTACCGCTCGCTTTAAGCTCTTTGGCTTTAAGCTCTTCGGCTTTAAGTCACTCGACCAAGGAGTGGGTGGGGTCACTCGTTGCAGACGAATGATTAAAAAATGCGGAATTTCGTATGTCGAAGGAAAATCAGTAGAAATCGTGCGCTCGTCACGATGCTAAGTCATACGAGTAAATCAAAAATAGGTCTATAGTCCGCTTGTGACCACGACCGTTGTAACGCGGTCGAAACTTCAAGCTGTGAGTATATGCTACTACGAGTATATACTTACATCTAATAATACCCACGTTTTGTTCCGTGTACATATATTACAAGCTAAACTAAATATATTTATATCAAAAATATGCAATAAAACAATATTAAAATAATCGTGTTCTGTCACATTACTGAAAAAAAAATCACTATCTAAATATAACATTACCCGAGACTCCTTCTCGACGTCTTAGCTTGTACTTCCGAAGCTGTTGCTCTGGAGCCCGGGTACGCTTGGACCATGATTCAAGATTTGGTTAGTCTGCTAATTACAATGAAGCGACTGCCGTCTGACCTTCGCGACCCTTTAACAGGGAAACCAAACCAACTGAATCAAGGTTACACGTTTCAGAAACTATTCGAAATGTACAGGTCTGCAGGCATCGCTGAGCTAAAGGTAGAAATACGCACATTGATTTGAAAAATCCAGAGATGCATGCTCAGATTCGAACCATGACCCCCCGCATGGAAGGCGCATTCTTATCCACTGGGCTACCATCGCTCAGTACCAGCGATATCGTAATAAAACATACATTTAATAGAAAAATAGTAAATTGTTTAGCACACCCAGGCACAGATCACGTCACTACTACGGTTTTAGACTAACCAAATCTTACACGTTTTAACTATCCAAAACGGTGCACACTCGGATTCGAACCTCGACCGCGTATGGAAGTCACGTTCTGAACCAATGAGCTACTATCGAGCTACCTATCTCATCATCATCATCATCAGCCCATTTAAGTCCCCACTGCTGGGGCACGGGGATCCCTCAATCACATGAGGGGTAATTGCCATACTCACTACGCTTGGCAGACGGGTTGGCGAGGGTTTTGATATAAATGCACTATGCAGAGTTTTCCTTCTCTGGGTACTGATGATCATGCCAGCAGCTTTACCTTAGTCGCCTTTTACGACACCTTGGTAAGAGTGAAGGTGGCCTATTCTACTCTACCTATCTCCGAGTCAGATATATGTATGTGACGTTGTGAAATATTTATTTATTTAAAAAAAAAACTTTACCCCAGATGTTCATATCACTTATTTCCTGGTAACATTAAGCTGGTCGATTGTACACAATGACAAAGTTACTTGGGGGCGAAAACTGTCAATTTCAATTACAATATTATTAAGGGCTTTAAAATATTCGGGGGCCACCCTCGTCTAGTGTTGGCGATGTTTCGATATTTTTACTTATAGTTGATCAACTAAATGATTTTAAAGTTGCAGCGTGTAAAGTCAGGCTAAGTAATAATAATAATAATAAATATCATTTATTGCTAGAAATAAGTACATGGTCTTATAAATACAGCGGCAGAAGTCGCTAAGCAAAAACTGCTTGTGTCGCAGAAATCTGGTGACAATTAACTAGACGTAGTTTCTTATCTGGTCAGACCGGTCAGTAATGTATAATAACTTTACTACAATTAATTTATGATAAAAATGTTTACAATGAATAAGTTGCTAAGAATTTGTTATACTTAAGTAGATATGTGACAAAAGATTTATAATAAGAATTTTTTATAATAGAAAAAATATTATATCAAGTATTATTATTGGAATATGGGAATGAAAAAATGAATTAAAAATGTTCCTGATGTGTGTTATTTTGATGTGAAATGAATAGGCTCATAAGGTGAGGCTATGTTTGTGTATTGTATGTATGTATAGTCTATATATTATATGCATGTGTGTGTAATTGTGCTTGTGTGAGATTTTTTTTTCAAGTCAAGTCAATTATTGCATCATGGGTTCACCACCACGGTCTATACCACGATGAATTCTCTGAAGAGCTTTTCTCCCTCATCCCACCTGCCCTATTCCGTCACAGAACTACACGCGCCGGACAACGCTGTCACCGCTTCACAGTGGAAACATCCAATCACGGACTACAAAATTTGGCAGTTCTTATTTCTGCCGCACCAACAAGAAATGGAAGTCGTTGCCGGCGCATGTATTTTCACCTTCCTACAATATGGATTCCTTCAAACGAAGCGTGAAGAAGCATCTCGCGGGCCAGTATGGCAGTGCCAACGGAGAACTAATTCAAGAGTGATGTGGAGCATTAACATCGCTTCCGTCGTAATTGCAACTTTCCATTTAATTCAATTATTAGTGTTGTTTCCGGTTGCGTTTTCAAATTTGTCGTTGAGAGCCAGGGGAGTACATTGGATGAAAGGTGGATGAAGGATTTGATGTTTCTGGTAATGAGAAAAGACTATCGATTAGTTTATTAATCTTATCATTTGTCAAACTAAGCCGTACTTACGTATTCATGCCGAAGGATGGCTGTCCCATGGTAAAAAAATATTTAAGAGCAACTTTATCAGAATAGTTTGTAATCATAGGTACAACAATAAGGCGTTACATTAAAAAAAATAGGTATCACTATGATCCACAGTTTAGGCATACGAATACTATCTATTCTATTATTTATCGATACCAGATTTATAAATACAATCAATAAGGTAGTTCACAGTTTTATTTGACTATCGATGTCGATAGTCGCCTACGTACAACACTACTCGGACAGCGGCTGACAGGGCGGGATGTGATTGCTTTAAACATTAGCGTTGGTGATTTGAAATGTTTCGAAAATTATGCATTTACGAAAAGGGAGGGCAGATTGAAAAGGATTTTCGTAAAAATGCTTTTAAGTCTAAGTCAGAACAATTAAACGTCGAAGAATCCCCTTGTGAGAAAAGGACGGAAGATTGATTGAATATTCTCGAATAATAAAATTGTAGATTCTGTAACGATGGTGAACTCCTTCGTTGCTGGCCGTAACACTATCGCCAATTATTTAAAAGAAAGTTTTTTTTCCATTTTTCAATGGGTGACTGTTTTCATTGTGATTGCAAGCAGAGTTGATGCTGAATCACTCGTCCAGTTCCATTCAGTTCAGAGCCTCTTTTTTTATTAGCCTTTGCCCCTCAGCTCACCCGGGGGGGGTCAGCGTTCTGCCTGACAACTAGGTGGGCTCCGTCCGAGGGGTCGTGCTCGTGGCTTCGTCGCCCGTCACCACGGCCCCCACTATGGACGATGAGAGGCTGGGGGTTTTAGTCGGTAGATCCCCGCCGTCATGTGGGGGGAGTCCGACAAAGCTTGACCGCCCCCAGGCGGATGGGTATGCGTAACGCATTTCCCCTCGGTGAACAAAAACAAGGCATTAGCCCGACCTCCGGAGGGCGCTGATCTGGAATGGACAATAGGATAAATAGAAAATTTAAATTTTTATACGCTTTTCGAATAAAGAAAGATATAAAAGAAGATCCATATCTTTTAGTGTTTATTAAATGTTTGTTTTATTGAAATATTTTTTAAAATAATAAATATTATGCCAGAAGTGCTGTAGTCCTGAGTCTCAACGTATTTTGATGTCGATGCTTTATGTACAGAAAAAAGTTTAGGCGATTGGTCCTTATTTTAAAATCAACGTGAGCAAAAGCGTTAAAAATAGACTGACCGGATGGCGCAATTGGTAGTGACCGTGCCTCTTACGCCAAAGGTCGTGGGTTCGATCCCCACCCTGGACAAACATTCGTGCGATGACCACTTGTGTTTGTTCAGTGTCTGGGTGTAATATATGTATTTAAGTATATATTTGTGTTCCTCTGTTGTCTGATATCTGTAACACAAGTGCTTAAGCTACTTAGTACGGAATCAGGTCAACGTATGAGATGTTGTGAGAATTATTATTATTATTATTAAGATGACGGGTAAGGCATACTAGCGACGCCAATCGATCTCGATTTTAATTTTTAGCTACTAAACCGGATCTATTTTAAACAATTTCGGGGTTACAACCTTTCGGCAAACACTTATACTATTTATTAAATAACTATGCAGAAATGTTGGGTCCGTTTTTGTACGTGAAAAATTGATTCAAGGTTATAGTAGCCGCTTTTGGCGGTAATCAATTTTTGTGCATGTTTATTTAATAAATAGCATAAGTGTTTGCCGAGGTTGTAACCCCGAAATTGTCTTAAATAGATCCGGTTTAGTGGCTACAAATTAAATTCGATTGGCATCGCTAGTGTGCCCTACCCGTCGCTTTAATTTGTCATGTCGAGTGTTGACGTTATAGGAGGATGTTTTACATAATTTTTTTTTTCATAAATATCTGTTCAGAAATTCTGAAATCATTCTATGAGCCTAATCAAGACATATGTAGTTTTCTTCATTTCCTAAATATTTTTATTGTCGTATTGTCCATTACGCACTAAATCGTGGAAGATTATTAATTGAATGAATGAAATACTCCACCGTCTGCCGCTATTCTTTGTGTTGAGTAGGCATACGAACTGTTGCATGTGGGATAAAACTTTTTTCCAATAAAATTCAATACAAAATTCCACTCACCATTGCCCCACAAAGAATGTCATCGATTTAAACGAGTGTTCGATGACGGATGAACGGTCTAAATCAATAGTGATGCGATGCAAATTTAGTTCACTCGAGTTACATCGAAAATAGATGCGATAGTGTAATTTTTCTTTGTCCTGTTTGCAACTAGTCAAGTCACTATAAAATTGCAAAGTCTGCTAGATTAAATCAGAGGTGGTGCTATTCCGAGGAATTTGTCAAAATACCGGCCTTTTTAAAATCATTTTGATACAAAATTTTTGCATACTTATTAGATTCGTCATTTTACGAAAC
Source organism: Marasmia exigua (assembly GCA_019059595.1). NCBI lineage: Eukaryota > Metazoa > Arthropoda > Insecta > Lepidoptera > Crambidae > Marasmia > Marasmia exigua. The sequence continues at coordinate 5,358 of JADPWL010001598.1, read as the reverse complement.
TTTTTTAATTGCTGTCATGCGTCGATGACGTTATTAATATGTGTCTTTAAGCGTGTTTGAGCATCGCGGTTGAGATGCACGTATCGCGGGTTCGAATTCCGCTTCAACATAAATGTTTGTTAATGAAACTGATATTTGAGTTGGTTTTGGGCGTTTGTATACCTTCGTCGTTCTTGGTTTTAATAGTACAAGGGGAAGACTCTAGTTGGGGTCCAGGACAATGTATATGATGCTGTATCAATTAGATATAAGTTTATGCCTTAACATTTTTGGCGGTTAAAATAAACACCGATAAATACGATTAGAATTACATTTAAGGAGGTCAAGAGGGTGTATGGCCTAAGTGGGCGCTGGTTTCAAAATTTAGTCAACATTAATCAAGATATTTGCAGTTAATTTAAGAGAAACGGGCATAATATATTTGGATTTTGGGAGGTCGAACTCCCTATCGCACCGAAGCCTCGGCTTTGACGCAACTAGAATGAACACGCAAATTTGAATTTGAAATTAATAAAGACCAGAGTGTCATAATTTCACATCCATCGCATCACTAACCGCTCATTCCACTCCGCTCGCTTCGCTCCTAACTAATTTGATTTGGTATATTGTCGGATTGGGGCGTTCGGTAGCTTTTGTGCCGAATTGGTTGAAAAGGTTTCAGCTTTATTGGTTTAAATCGGCAAAGTTAATCTAAATCTATATGAGTGAAAGCTGACTGACTGATCTACCAACGCAGGGCTTAATTGTTAGGGTTAGAAACTTGACATTTTAATAATATAATAATAATAATTTCACAACATTACATACATTGATCTGACTCCGAGATAGGTAGCACAAGCACCTGTGTTACGGGTATCAGAATCAACAGTGGGATTACAAATACATATAAGACTTTTTTTCTTTTATAAATATATACTCATAATACATAGAAAACACCCAGACCAATACAAACAGACAAGTTCATGCACACAAATGTTTGTACCGTGCGGGGATCGAACCCGCAATCCTTGGACTAAAGGCAGCGTTCACTACGAATGTTTCAAACGGGTCGTCGATTTTGCACACATGTTTGGAACCCCCCTATAAATAAATATTAGTACTAAGAAAGAGTTATTGTGAATCTACCCCTCAAGGGGGGTAAGACGGGGTTTAAAAATAATATGAAAAATAAAAAGTAGACCAATCGTGAATTAAAAAAAGATACGTTGATTGTATCTTTTTTTACACAACTTTTTAGGTTCAATTTCTTTACAAGTTTAAGCGGCCTTGGATGGACAGACGGACAGACACACATACAGACAGGCCGACAACAAATGATCCTTTAAGGTTCCGTTTTACTTTTAGAAATTTGGATCACTAAAACAATGTAAAAATATCGGTGTTAAAGTCACATCATGTGGGTACATGATGTGACTTTAACACCATAATTAACACCATAATTATTTGTTATATATTCGCTATAATTGTGGCATAATAGGGTATTATGCCACAATTATAGCGAATATATAAAAAATAATAAAAAATCTTATACATAGACTTGCTAAAGCATTAGTGTTACTGATACCCGGATTAGTAGGTTATTCTGGTATCCAGGTCACAAGCTATTGTGAAATGCAGGGTGTACACCGGCAGGTGCGCTACCCCAATCCAGTGAGTGAGCGACAAACAACAAATTGGATATCAAACACGACGGGATTGAACCCCGCACCTTGCGCCTGGGAGGGTGGAAATTGTTAACGCTAACAGCCGAAGCCAAACCTTTACTTGGCTCTTTAAAAGGGTGTAAGTTATAAGCGGTTAGCGTATATCAATTAATCCCATTTCTGTTAGATTTTTTATTCACTCAGCTTTGGCATGATTGAGCCAGCCTGACCGGTGTCATACCATAGCCTCGCAAGTCACAGGTGATATAAAGCGCATGCGCTGTGTACTAAGTGAGTAAGAGTACCAAAGGCCCAATCAAGGAAATGTTAGACAGCGCACTTGTGACTCAAATAGTATGATATTTTTGGGTGGGGCAATTGCTTACCATTAGGTGTTCCGTCTGCTCGTCTGCCACCTATCACATAGATAGATATTCTTTACGGCACAAAAATAAAATACAGGTATGATACAACATCAACAGACCGTACGATAAGGCTTGTAGCGATTTTTTCCAGACAACCTTTGGGTAGAGGAAAGAAATAATACACAAAAATATGCATGATTTACTTAAGGTTCTCTATTGGTAAAATTTAACTCTAATTTGCTGCACTTCTCGCCAAGCTGAAGCGGCATTACTTGTACCACACACAATCACTACTTTTGGCATACTCGTAAATAGTAATTATAATATTTTACTACAACACATACATTAATCTGACTCCGAGATAGATAGTTCAAGCACCTGTGTTATAGATATCGGAACCAACAGTGGGATTAAAAATAAATAAATTTAATCCTTTTCTTTTGTAATTACTTAGATAGAAGTCAAAGTCACCCAGAAAACAATGGAGAGAGCTATGCTCGGATTCTCCTTGCGTGATCTTATCAGAAATGATGAGATCCGCAGGAGAATTAAGGTCACAGACATAGCCCAAAGGATTGCATGCCTCAAGTGGCAATGGGCAGGGCACACAACGAGGAGAACAGACCACCATTGTGGTGGAAAGGTCACTAGGCCACGTACAAGAAGTCGCAGCCGTGGCAGGCCCCCCACAAGGTGGACTGACGATCTGGTGAAGGTCGCGGGGAAACCATTGGATGCGGGCGGCGTAGGACCAATATGTGTGGAGATCATTGGGGGAGGCCTATGTCCAGCAGTGTTTTATAATTTGTTTTATTATGTAGATGCTTGCCATGTCATTATTTAATTTATTTGTGAAATGCAAGGCGGTTGAAATTTTTAATAATTTTTCTCCACCCTTGCCTCTTATTACTTGTATCACACACCGATTTGAAGTTTAGGCACAAATCGCGTACTCAGAGCATCTACAAAGTGGTTGTAATTTTTTTGGCACGATAGAATTATATCACTTACACCACTCACCAAACTCAAGTTAAGACACAAATCGTACAGTTAGCACATTCAGAGTAGCTGTAAATGTTTTTCTTAACAAGTTTAAAGTGGTTGTCATTTTTTTGCGACGCTAGCCTTTTTCCACTTGTACCACACACCGATTTCTAGTTCAGCCACCCGCACTAAGCATGTTCAGTAGCTGTTATAGTTTTTTTTTGCCACGCTACCATCCAGACAATGGCGGCGCGCAACAAGAGGTTAGGCTCCTCGTTCCTGCCCTGAGCCATCAAGACATGGAATGCCCTCCCAGCTCATGTGTTTCCTCCTTCATATAATCCGGGGTCTTTTAGGCGGGGCGTGAAGCGGCATCTCAGCAGGCCATCAGGGTGAGGATGGCAGACTCAATGGGTACTTTGTTAGTTCTTTTGTTCAACCTCATATTTGGATTTCACTGCCGCTTACCATCAGGCGGAGATAGGTCATCCTGATTAGGCTTTCTATAAAAAAAAACGCTAGCCTTTTATCACTTGTACCACACACCTAACTCAAGTTTAGACACAAACCGCGTACTTAGCACGTTCTTAGTGTAATTGTTTTTTTTTGCCACGCTAGCCGTTCGTGCCTCGGCCCACACGTAAACTGAAGAAGACATGACGGGTAGTTGGGTTGAAGAATCTTGCTGCATTTTCTTTCTGTAGTGAATTTACGGGGCTTGGTTTTTAAGTGTATGGACTTAAAGCAAACATTTTACAAGGCGGAGGAGAAACTTTAAGCTTTCTGTTTACCGTTCCGTAGGCATTTTTTTTTAATGCAATGCAAGAGTCACAAGTGCGCTGCCAACCTTTAAACTTCCCTTGCCCCAGATTGGGCTTCTGGCACCCTCAATCACTAACTTCGCTCCGGTTTTCTGTGAAGCCGTGTTGTAATTCTGGCGGAACCGGCCCATTAAATCACAAGTGCGCTGCCAACCTTTACACAGCTCTTTCCCCCGATTACGCCTCCAGTACCTCCGTGGTATCACCCCGGTCCAGACGGCCCATTCACGCCAAAGCTCGACTCTCCCACTATCGTGGGAGAGTCGAGCTTTTATATATTTATAAGAAAGTGGATATTCTTGTTTTGTATTATTTTCTTCGTAATCCACGGCTCGAAACCTCGGAGGTGTCTCGCCGAGGTCTTAGTCTGACGTATTCTTTGCATCTTTTCTTTACGAGTACCCCGAGTTGCGTTTACACCGTAAATTACCCGTAAAAATTCGTAGTTATTTTCCTGTTCTTTACTTTAAGTCCACTAGACGACAGTGGGAGAGCCACGCTTCGGCATGAATGGGCCGGCCTTACAGAAAACCGGCGTGAAGCAGCACTGTGCGGTGTTTGGCGAACCACTAGACACTAATTTAAAACCTTTGAATTTCATTAGCCCAGGCGACTTGTCTTAGCCCTACCCGCCGAATCTTCATTCAATTATGATTTTAGAAGTTTTACAACGCCCTCCTGTCAATGTCAATGTCACTGACGTGCCTTCTGATCTTGGTTGGTCTGTAGTTTTAGTTTATTAATGTTGATGGGTCTTTCTTTCTTCTTTTTAGGGTTCCGTACCTCAAAAGGAAAAAACGGAACTCTTATAGGATCACTTTGTTGTCCGTCCGTCCGTCCGTTCGTCCGTCTGTCAAGACCCTTTTTCTCAGGAACGCGTGGAGGTATGAAACTGAAATTTATATCAATTACTCAGGTCTACTGTCTCTTAAAGCTGTGAAAAAATCAAACTTCTAAGCCAACGCAATCAAAAGATACAGCCGTTTATGCCGCAAATTTTCGACACTTGCAAGGGAATCAAAACCTACAGGGTGCTTTTCCGTGAACTCAGAATCTTGAAATTTGGTACGAAAGCAACGTCTTATAGCATAGATAAAGAAAAAATTACGAAAATCATACATTTTTAGTTACATCACATAATATATATTTTTTTTAATAATTTTAAACTTACTACCCATTTCCTCATAAACGCGTAGAGGTATTAAATTGAAATTCATACCAAATACTCAAGTCTATAATACCTTTAAGCTGTAACAAAATCAAACTTCTATGTCAACGCAATCAAAAGAAACAGCAATTTAAGCTGCATATTTTGAAACTCGCAAGTACTCGCAAGGGAATCAAAACCTAAAGGGGTACTTCCAGTCGACCTAGAATCTTGAAATTTGGCATGAAGCAAACGTTTTATAGCACACATAAAGGGAAAATTCCGAAAACCTTAAATTTTTAGTTACATTACAAAATATATATTTTTAATAAATAATCAACTTATTTTCTTTTTTTTTTTATCATGAAAGCGTAGAGCTATCAAGTTGAAAATTCATA
>JADPWL010001596.1:0-16272 GCA_019059595.1 Marasmia exigua | reverse complement strand
AAAATTGATTCACGCCAAAAGTAGCCGCTTTTGGCGTGAATCAATTTTTCGCGTACGCGTTGGACCCAACATTTGTGCATGGTTATTTAATAAATAGTATAAGCGTTTGCTGAGAGATTGTAACCCCGAAATTCTTTAAAATAGATCCGGTTTAGTAGCTAAAAATTAAAATCGATTGGCGTCGCTAGTGTGCCCTACCCATCACCCTAACGAATAGATCAGCTACTGCGCCTCCTTGGAGCACCAATACGCAGCGAGACCGTACGTTGGCATCGAAAAGGACGACCCGGTCCGCCTGACATGCATCAACTGTAAGGAGGTAGCAGAGGAAGAAGGCTGCATACACAGCAACTGATAGGGAAAGATGTCCTCAGATAAAGAAGGCCATAGCAAGTGCTGATAACACAGAACACAGTATGAAGAGCCCCCCCGAAGTTGCCCTATTTATAAGAACCCCCACAAGTTTGTACCTCGCTTAAATCCAAAGCTCCCATCCTAAGTGAAATTCCCCCCTTATTAAACACTCACTCTTTTCCCCCAAATTTTTCCCCTCCCCGAACTTACCAAAAAATATTGTACGTCAGTACACAGTAGATAAAATTGTGTCGCAAGACCCCGTTGAAATAAGTCCTGGGTGCCCATGCCCGGGGGAATGGCCGTCTTCTCTTAAGGAGACAAAAAATGCGGATTGGTGATGATCACAAACCCGAGCTATGTTTTCGCTCGACCCGGGAATCGAACCCAGGACCCCGAGATCACGGCCCCCTTATAAAATGTATGAGTTTTTATTATTCTTGGTCTCAACCTACATAAGTACACCTGCAATTTGAAAAGTAAATAAAAAGAAATTCAAAAGATTAAATATCATTTATTATGATTTCTTTAAAACAAAACATTTTAAAAAATATACAAAGACTATATGAACAATGTTCTACGAACAATCGATCCTACTTTAAAATATTTTATTATAGTTAATCTAAAAACCAAAACGCTTGCGCGATGTATCGACACCTAGCGCCATCTGTTGATATAAAGTGGAACGAATGTTCTGAAACGAAGTGAGGGCGGGAAATTCGTTAGACAAAATATTTATCTTTGGCCAGACTTTTAGTGCAGAGAATAGTTGTAGGTAAAAGCGGTAACTCTTTCCATCACTCGATAGATAGATCATTGCACTATGACGGGGACGGCCAGTTAGCTCCAGGTCTTCTTAATGAATTCTGCACCGCGCTCCGCGACCATCATGATGGGGCCCTGCGGGTTACCGGTCACCTGCTTTGGGATTGCAGCCGCGTCGATCACGCGTAGACCTGCAAGATGATGGAAATGCGCACGTGGTGAGAAATTAGAAGAAGTATGTCGGTTTTTGACTTGTGGATCCCACATTCCCACATAGAGTCCACGTCAAGATAAGATAAAGATAAGATAAGATAAAAAATTATTTATTCAATTTAGGTCCACACAGAACACTTATGAATGTCAAAATAGGTACATAATATCTACCGCTGGTTCGGAATGTCGATTTCTACTGAGAAGACACCAGCAAGAAACTCAGTAGTAACTTTTCAAATATTGATGATGTTACAGTTTCAATTGAGAAGAGAAAAAATACATTATGAAGGTTAATAGACTACTATGAATAACCACTCAAATGATTAATCAATTAACATGACCAAGAATCCTTATCATTTAAATAGTCTTGTACACTATAGTAACCTTTCTTCATTAGGCAGGTTTTGATATGAGACTTAAACTTATTCAGTGATAGATTAATGACATTTTGTGGTATCTTATTAAATATCTTAATACTTAAGCCAACAAATGAATTACCGATTTTATGAAGTCTGAGAACCGGGACGGCAAGCCTATGTTTATTTCTAGTGTTAAGACTATGACTATCGGACTTTTTTGGAAAAGTGTGCAAGTTCTTACGTACATACATAATGCAGTCGAGGATAAATTGGGAAGCCACGGTTAAAATATTAATTTCTTTAAATATTTCTCTAAGTGAGTCACGTGATCTAAGGCTGTATATAGCGCGGATGGCCCTTTTCTGTAATACAAAAATAGTTTGTATGTCAGCAGCAGACCCCCACAACAGTAGACCATATGACATCACACTGTGGAAATAGCTGAAATATACCAGCTTTGCCGTCTCGATATCAGTCAGACGTCTAATTTTTCTTACTACATATGCAGCGGAACTTAGTCTTCCTGCCAAGGCAGCAATTTTGCATCTATAGTTATACCGAGAAAAACACAACGACAAAACACGAAGCTCAAATTTGAATGGTGATGGCGAGTTTTCACGGGACTTCTTTGGTGGCGCGGATTCTCTTTGGTTCCGTCGTGTTCTTGTCCCTGGCGACAACTGCCACCACATTTCCTCGATGCCGGAGCTCGGGGTCAAACACGCAGCCCATAGCCTCGGTGACGGTCTGGTTGTTATAGTCCATCCAACCAAGTAATATTGATAATAGTAAGGATTGGAACTTTAATAGGGTCGACCGAGCTGCTCTGCGTTGTTCTATAGATCTGCTATACTACAATCTCAAGATTTGTCTTCTTCTTTGGAACTTTTTTATGACTCACTATATGTTATCTTTGACAGTCTTGCCCCAAAAAAGCTGAGGTCAAAGTCTTCTGTTAGACGATATCCGGTGTGGTTTACTGCAGACATCATCAAAGATATCAGAGAGAAAATCAAACTGCATCGGGGCTGGAAGCAATCCAAATGTCATATGAATTATATTCACTTCTCGAATCTTCGAGCCTGCCTTAAGATAAGAATCTCATTAGCGTACAAATCTCACATTGCAAAATTAGAAGAAGATATGCACTCAAATCCTCGCGGTTTCTGGCGTCACATGAGCAGTTTAAGGTTCGAAGGCGGTTTCGAGCCAAGTGTTACATATCATGGTCTTCGGTATACGGGTTCTGATGCAGCCAGCGCTTTTGCGGATCACTTTTCGAGCGTATACACTCGAGACCAACAAACACTGGAATCAGCACCTACTTCTATTCCAACATATGCGCGCGTAGATGTTGGTAATCTTTCAGTTAGAGATGTTGAGAGTGCAATTGGCAGGCTAAAATCTAGCTAGTCTCCAGGGCCTGATGGTGTACCGGCGGATCTCTTAAAGATGTGTAGAAAGGCATTTGCTATCTCTCTCTGTCACCTAATGAACCTCATTATCCGTCATGGTGTTTATCCTCTGAGGTGGAAAGTAAGTCGTGTTACACATATCCCCAAAAGGAATAACAAAGCGCTTGTCGAGGAACATCGACCAATTGCAATCCTTTCAGCGCCTGCAAAAGTATTTGAAATCCTAATCCATAGTATAATTCTTAAACAAATCCACCATACATCTGTAACGAACAACACGGGTTTAGGCCAGGAAGATCGGTAACTTCAAATTTGTTGTCATTGGTTGTATTCGTTTCAAAGGCAATGGATAAAGGCAAACAAGTCGATGTTCTATACTTCGACTATCGCAAGGCCTTCGACAGGGTTAATTGTAGAATCCTTCTAGCAAAGCTTGATTCTATGGGATTTTCCTCTAAACTTGTCCATTTGCTGTCTAATTACTTTGAAAGGCGTCAGCAGTATGTACGCTACGGTTGCTATGTATCACAACCTTATCCAACACCCTCTGGCGTGACACAAGGCTCCATACTTGGGCCTTTGCTCTTCCTTTTGATGATGAACGATGTGGTGGATGTTCTGAAATATTCGAAATGCCTGCTTTATGCTGACGATCTTAAATTATATGCAGAGGTCAGTGATGTCACAGATTGCGAACTCATTCAAAGAGATGTCGATTGCCTTCTTAAATGGAGTAACTTAAATGGGTTGGAGTTTAACTGCAGTAAGTGTACTGTCATGACTTTCAGTCGTCAGTGTAATCCTACTAATTTCAACTACAGTTTAGGTGCTGATGTCATTGATCGCACAAATTCTATGAAGGACTTGAATCCTCACGAGGCCAAGTATAAATTAATGTTAGAAAAAGTCCGAAAGGCTTTCCTTCGTTATTATTATAAGTGGATATATGGATATTATCCTTTTATGTATCCTACCATGTTCTTGCTGGTAATGTTGGAGATGAACTCTTTGGAGGTCAGGAGGATACGGGTAGAGATTTCCACTGCTATTGCGATACTACGCGGGAGCCTGGACTCGCCTGATTGTGTTGAACATCTATCGCTCATGTGTGTCCCTGATAAGTATCTGCGTATACGCTCTGGTCGCAGGCATCGGCTGTCGCGCCCCCGCCGTGCCGCACGACGGCGCGTGCGCAGTCGCCGCTCTGTCGCATGCATCACACGCTTAACGCACTCTTGACATTGCATCCAGAACTAGACATATTTACAGATAATGTTAAGTCCTTAGTAAATAGAATTGATATGTGTTTATAAAATATACAATAAGAGCTAATTATGTATAATTATGTAATTGGGTTTATCCCGTACCATTATATTAAATAAATAAATAAATAGTGGTAATGTACACGCGCACCATGCACTCTACCCACGGGACCGATCACTTCGAGAAGTCGCAACGCCGTCCCGTCGTGCTCTTGTCTCTGGCGATAACTGCCACCACGTTTCCACTTACCTTCGATGCCCAATACCCTGAGCTCAGAGTCGAGAACGTGTGTCATGGCGGCGGTGGAGGTCTGATGGTTCTGCGGGTTGGTGTACACGCGCGCCATGCAATCCACCCACGGGTCCGACCATGAAGTCGCGACACCGTTCCGTCGTGATCTTGTCCCTGGCGGTATCTGCCACCACTTTTCCACTTACCCTCGATGCTTAAGACCCTGAGCTCGGGGTCGAACACGCGGCCCATAGCGATGGTAACCGTCTGGTTATTCAGGTGGTGGTATACACGCGGGGCATGCACTCCACCCACGGGTCTGACCACTTCGAGAAGTCGTAACACCGTTCCGTCGTGATCCTGTCTCTGGCGATAACCGCCACCACGTTTCTACTTACCCTCGATGCCCAAGACCCTAAGCTCGGGGTCGAGCACGCGGCCCATGGCGGCGGTGGAGGTCTGGTGGTTCTGCGGGTCAGTGTACACGCGCGCCATGCACTCCACCCACGGGTCCGACCACTCCAGATAGTCGCCGCACCACGCCGTAGTGCTGTTGTCTAACTCCGCACCGTATTTGTTCTTCATTACCTGCGATTTTTTACTTACAATTTTACGATACAAAATTACATATTGTACTATGGAAGTAAAGCGCCTGTCAGATTAAGAGCCCTTTTACGGTTCAGTGGGGCCCGAGGCCTAGCAAGATCAAGACCGTAGCAGCAAGTAAGATATTGACGGTAAATTGCGGTTCAAGGTATTAAAAAAAATTGTTTCAGTTTTATGTATGGGAACCCCCCAAAAATTTTTTTTCCCTTTTTTGTGTAAAAATCGTAATGCAATTAACAAAATACATCTATTTACCAAGTTTCAATAGTACTTATAGTTCTTATGTATAGTCTCGGAAAAAAGTGGTTCAGCTTTTTTATTTTAAATGTCTTGATATTTTTTTTCATTTATTGTCTTCATTTCGTTACAATCAATAAAAAACTGGTGGCGGCGACACTGATTCGAAAATGGTTGGTACCTCAAATTAAATAATATACTCTATAGTTGGTACTTACAGTCGAGTTTAAAAAGGAATAATAAAGGTACTTTAGTCGCATCAGATGTGGATGGATGCGACCTTCAAGTAAATAGTGTCATCATTATCATCTTAGCGTTTTGTCTTGGTTTTATTATATTATAGCGGACAATCGAGCAGACGGCACACCTGATGGTGAGTGATCACCGCCGCCCATGGACATCTGCAACACCCGAGGTATCACATATGCGTTGCCGGCTCTTATAATAATAATTTATTTCATTTATTCAAGTAACATGACTCATTCGTTAGTTATAAAGGGCTTATCCTTTATTAGTAGTACATGGTTATAAATATTAAATTCATTCAGTTTTATGCACAACTTCCGCAGACGTTGTGCCGCAGTAATTGATATATCGGTAGTCCAGCCTGCCCGCTATCATAGTCAGGATGCTATTGGGGCTGCCCCACACCCTGCGCACCAGGCATTCGCATCGTATCCAAAAACCATGAGCTGGCTTTTTCGGACGTTATATGCCAAACCATGGGACTTGGCGTACGTCTCACATCACATATAGCCGTGAGTTTTCTAAGTCCGCATACGGAAGCACTCAGCAACACCATATCATCTGCGTGGCTGATATTATTTACACAGATGCCATCAATATAACTACCAGCTCTGGTGCGGCTCATCCTTATGTGGAAGAAATACCCCTTATCCGCACGAAGCGATTTGCTTCCACATTTATAATGCGGACGGCTAAGGAATGGAACTCTCTGCCGAGATCTGTTTTTCCTGACCACTATAATCTGGGCATCTTTAAGGCAAGAGTGAACAGGCATCTTTTAGGCAAACGCGTATCATCCTAGACCTCATCGTCGCTTTCCATCAGGTGCGATTGTGGTCAAGCGTTGGCTTATTGAAAAAAAAAAAAAAAAAAAAGGTTGAAGAGCGTTGGTGAGCTCAAACCCCTCTACCTCACCCTCACCTTATTTAGCTGTGTATTAAGCACGCTGTCGAGCACTTTATCCATGACCGTCGCCAGAGAGATAGGTCTATAGTTGTTCAAATCAGAAAGGTCTGCTGTTTTATTTTTAACAATAGGTGCCACTATAGTTTGCAACATCTTATCCGGCAAGTGACTATGACTTATACAAAAGTTGTATAACAAAAACAAAACTCTAGGCAAATGTGGGCCGGCGTACTTTGAGTGTTCGATACTGAGTCCATCGTGTCCAGGAGATTTTTATTTAGACATTAATTTTATGGTTCGGGCGATGTCTTTGACAGTAATTTGAGTTTTCCTTTTCACCATAGTCTCAGCTTCCAACACAGAGCGGGAAGGTCCCAAGGGCGATTTCACAATAAAGTTGTCTTTAAACAAATTCGCAATTTCCTCCTGCTCAGTTTTCCCACCCACACTCACGGGGAGGCCAGGTTTACATTGCAACCGATTCGTATGTTTCCAGAAAGATCTGAAATAATTTTTTGAATGATGGGAAGCTAGTGTATCCATTTTTATTTGTGTTTCATTATTCTGACACCATTTCAGTTTATCTTTGAAACGTCGCCTGGCATCTCACATATCGTTATAAATAGTACCGAAAGTGGGTTTTTCGTGCCATACCCACAGACGAAAAACTTCAGCCTGGCCTCCTCGTGAACCTCGGCTACGTGTTTGTTTGTTCTGATGCAGAGGAAGGACGCAGTGGAAAAAAGCCGGAATAATAGCCGCTAGAGTATCCAAGTAATTAGTTAGTAATATTTAATAGGTTTCAGTATACATGGTATCTTGGTCACAAGGAGACAGTCAAATAAGATATATAGTTATAAACATAATGATTATTATGTAATACAATTTTAACTTTAATTAAAACTGACAATAATTTATATGTAATTCTAATGTAATAAGTAATGTAGTGTAATAGGTACCTAATGTGTCATAAAAAAGATTGGTCTTTAGTAGGTATATAATAGTTTCCTGTAAATTTGCATGTCCTATGTTATGACAAAACGTGCTGTACTCTTATACCTGTCATTACAACTTTTTCACCATGTTTTACGCAAATAAATATCATTCATTCATTCACAAAGTACATACATAAAATTCAAATAAGTGTCACAATATTGCCAGTGCCTGATTAGACAGAAAGCAGGTTTTACCTACACCTCCCCATAATCAGAACACTATATATACACCCTGTATATAATACAATGTATGTACAAAAACGTTATATCAAAAGTACCTTAACACTAGCGCCTTATCAACTACTTAACCTAACTGTACAGACAACACAAAAACAAATGACACTATAAACTAAACACTAGTATAACCCTAAATTAGTTAGGCACTTGTAGTGTCTCAGCTTAGGCAGTGGTTTTGTGAGGATGTCTGCAGTTTGGTGAGCTGATGGAATGAAAACTACATTGACTTGATTGGTGAATATGGATTCACGGACGAAATGATGTCGGATGTCAATGTGTTTCGTGCGGGCGTGATAAGTGTTATTCTTAGTGAGTTTGATGGCACTTTGATTGTCGCACTGAATGGTGATGGGTGACGAAAATGAAAAGATGTCGCTGATGAGTGAACGAATGTAAATGGCTTCCTTACAGGCTTCACTGAGGGCCATGTACTCAGCCTCTGTCGTGGATGTGGCCACGGTCCGCTGTTTACGGGACTCCCATGACACAGCTGAGCCACTCATTTGGAAAACGTATCCTGTATAGGATCGTCTGTCCACCAGATTACTACCGTAATCGGCATCAGCAAATCCGACTATGTCACCGCTACTGTTGTAGGTCAACTTGTAACCCCTTTTTCTGGGCTACCTCACCGGCCACTCAGCCCCAGAGCGAGAGACTAGAATCCCAGGGCGCCTTTTATCTGGTGTGTGAAGGAAAACACTTAATTGCCTTTTCAATTAATTTATTCTTAAGCCTTTACAATATAATCCGGAATACAAGTTGAACGCTTAAATTAAGTACATTTTATATCTACACAATGATTGATTTTTGTATGACAAATACTAAGTTAAATTAAGATTAAGGGTCTTAAGTATAGATCCAGCTGGCGGGAAGTACAACTCTGCTATTGCATATTATTGTGGGAATGCCTGTCTGACCTAGCTCAACCGTAACTCGGTGTTAGGTTTAAAAGATTGTTCTAGGTAAGTATGGGACTTAACTTATGATTGAGGAAGCGCGACGCAGCCCTCCGGAAGCTAGTCCTTGGCAGGTCCAGAACTGTCGTGTCAGGTACTCTGTTGTCCTCCAGCGTGGCCTGTTAGTTCTATCCTTGGAAGCTCCCGTCGACTATGTAGACCTCAACGAATCAAACTGGTCTCGGTTCTTGCCGGTACATAGGGCCCTATAACAACGATTTCACAATATGAAGGACGCCCTACAGAAGGATTCCTTGGATTATTCCTTTTATGGAATAAGACAATATGAGTACTTACCCAAGACGGGGAACGACAGCAAACACTTATTTTTTGTTAAGATTAAGACGACGAATCGAAATGTTTCACCTCAAAACTTCTGCAGCACACACTCAAGGTTAGGACACACAATTAGGTCAAGCGAGGGGTCTTCTAGAATTAAAATTTTGAATGTGTCCCTCGCGAGGCTCCGTCACTCCTATTTATTGCTTAAAAGGTCTGGAATGTTCCTTCTATTCAAAAAAAACTCACATCCGCCCAAAGTTGACCTTTAAACAACCTTGTTAAGTTAATTGTTCTAGAATTTCTATTTGTATTTTGTTGCTTTTCAACTCAAGACATAAGAGAGAAATAGACGATGCAACGATACAGTGTCGCCTTACTAGCGGCGAGAAGATTAACTAATTTACAGGAAATTGAATGCATTCTGAATACCATATTTGGGAAGTACATCGACTATCCTGTAGATGGCGTGCTGATGATGATGAAATGTAGATGTTAAAATTCAAAGGAACTAAATTAGAAATGTCCTAAAGGTTATTGAAAAATAGGTCTTTGTTACAAAGTTATTAAAATAAATATAATTCTGCCCTAACTGCCAAGATATAGTAGACGATATTTTTTATTTGTGAGTCAGTAGCGACATCTATGCGTGAGTGGAAGACGTAAATCTTGTTAAAAGATGTTTTCTTATGCATTGCGGACATTAGACAACAGAGGTCATACGTACATATTGATTTAACGCTTTGGTTTGGAAATACGGCGACAGAAGGCGCTGAATAGGGTAATTAGTGTTCTTGAGAAGTCTGCTTAGATGGCGTTATTCTTGAAATAGTAATTATTTTGTACAATTATTTTTAATTGTTACAAACTTTTTGTTTTTGGTGGCCTTTAGGTACCGAAGAACGCGTTTTGCAGCTCTCCAATGTACCTCCCCATAATGTACGTTGAATTGACTCAAGGCAGACAAGGTGTGAGCAATATCTGGCCTTGTGCCAATGGAAATGTACATTAGACTTCCAATGAGCTGCTGGTATGGAAGGTCAGGATTTTCCTCCGTTGGGTCAGGTAACGTAAGTCTCGTACCAGTCTCCATGGGAGTCGACACCGGGATGGCATCTGTCATTCCAAACTTATCGATGACTTGCTCGATGTACTTAGTTTGGTCGAGTGATAGTTTTCCATCTTGGCGTATGACGCGCATACCAAGGCAGTCCTTAAGGGGGCCTAAGTCCTTAATCACAAAGGACTTTTGTAGTTCATCTTTGAACTCTTGTTTCATCTTCGCGTCGTTGCTGAAGATGAAAAAGTCGTCCACGAATACTGCTACTATGAGTAGCTTTGCATCTTTGTGTTTATAATAGATGCAATGTTCGTGTTCCGAACGATTGAAGTGAAGTTTGTCCATTGCTTCACAGACTTTTTTGTTCCACTGTCGTGGAGCTTGTTTTAGCCCATAAAGTGCCTTTTTTAGTAGGCACACTTTCGTCTTATCATTAGAAAAGCCTTCTGGCTGTTCCATGTATATTTCTTCCTCTAGGTCGCCGTTGAGGAACGCTGTTTCGACGTCCAGGTGGTCGATGTCCAAGTTTAGCTTGGCAGCGTAGGCGAGTAGAAGGCGGATAGATGAAAGTCTTGCTACTGGCGAAAACACTTCGCCATAGTCTACACCATAGACTTGTGTAAAGCCCTTGGCGACTAACCGAGCTTTGTACTTAACAACATTCCCGTTGGTATCCCTCTTAACTTTATACACCCACTTACATCTAATAATTTTTCTATCTACAGGTCTATTAACAAGTGTCCATGTTCCATGCTTTTGCAATGAGTCATGTTCTGACTGCATTGCCTTTTGCCACTCAAGGCTGTGACTGTCCTTCAGAGCTTGTTTGTAAGTCTGGGGCTCACAATCAATGCTCGTCAGGTTCACATTCTCTGAGTATCTCTCCGGAGGGCGTCTATCTCGAAGAGGGTATCTTCGGGATGTACTGGGTTCTGGAGTATTAGCAGGGACAGGTTGGTCCTGTGCATCTGCAAATAATTCAGGTTCCAGGTGAGGGACGGTATGCTCTGGAGTAGATGGTACTGGAGTGTGTAGGGGTTCGCATGGGCGGTTACCTTGTATAGGATCTGGAGTAAGCGCAGGTGGGGTTGGTTCAGGGGTAGGGATGTGTACGTCCAGGATTTCAGGTACGGGTTGGAAAACGTCTGAATTCTGGGTTTCATCACTAGCTTGAGGTGATGGTGGCTTGTCTTCAACGAAGACAACATCTCTGGCTATGATAATGCTCTTCGGATTTTGAGGATTGATCAAACGGTAACCTTTTGTACCATGTGAGTATCCCACGAAGATACAGGTTTGCGTCTTACAGTCGAGTTTTTTCCTCTTCTCTTTTGGAATGAGAGCATGGGCTTCACACCCAAAAACTCTGAGATGTGATACATTCACCTTTTTTCCAGTCCATAATTCCTCAGGAATCCGATTATTGAGAGCATGAGTAGGCGAGAGATTTTTAAGATAAATAGCTGTGGAGACAGCTTCTCCCCAATATGCTCGTGAAAGACCGGAGTCTTGGAGCATTGACCTTGCCTTTTCGACAACTGTTCGGTTGACTCGTTCTGATACTCCGTTCTGCTGCGGTGTGTATGGCACTGTGGTTTGATGTACAATACCATTATTTTTCAGAAAGCGAGTCATTTCTCGACTTGTGAACTCAGTTCCGTTGTCGGATCGTAGAGTCTTTATTTTAAGGCCAGTTTGACATTCAACGAAGTTTTTAAATTCGGCAAACTTTTGAAAAACTTCGCTTTTCGACTTTAGCAGGTAGCCAAAAGTCTTACGCGTGAAGTCATCTGTAAACGTTAGTAGATAAAGTGCTCCTCCCCATGAGTGAGTACTCATTGGTCCACATAGGTCAGTATGCACCAATTCCAACTTATGGTTGGACCTACTAGATGAGCATTTGAATGGCCTTTTATGCATTTTGCCTTGTAGGCATGGCACGCAGGTTTTATGTAGATCGCTAAAAGACAATTTCGTGTAATCTACACCTACAGCACGATTTTTTAAAATATTTAGGGCTCTGGGATGTAAATGGCCTAATCGTCTATGCCACAGAAGAGCAGACTCTCTGACTTGTGTAGACAAGGCATTATGGTTTGGCGTGTCCAGTTTGTACATGCCTTTATGATTTGAGGCTGTCGCGATGACATCGCCTGACACATGACATCCTTCTTTCAAAAGAATTGTTGCACCTTTTGGGGAAAATAATACAACGAGCCCTTTTTTAACTAGACTACTTACCGAAAGTAAATTTAGCGATAAATCCGGAACAAATAAAACATCGGAAATTTGCTTAACCCTATTGGAAACATTTAAAGTTACTGCACCTCTGCCTTTGCTGTGGATTTGTTTACCATCTGCCACAGTGATGGGTTTCCGTTCCGGTTTTAGGTCCTGGAACCAATCACTCCTGTTCGTCATGTGACAAGTGGCACCAGAATCCACATACCATTCGGTGGTAATCGATGGAGTAGAACCTGAAGGGAAGCTATTAAAACAAGATAAAAGTGTAACGTCAGATGTATTATGAGCATGAGATGATGACGAATGGCTTTTCTTGTTTCGGTTAATGCGTTTCCTACACTGAGATACTACATGGCCTAACTTCTTACAAAATGTACACTTTTTATTACACACAGGCACACTATTTACACTTGTAGTTAAAACACTAGACGTAGTAGGGCCATCTCGGCATTTATCCTTAAGAAGGATCGAGGCTACTGCATCTGATGTTAATTTTGCGCCCGAATGTTCTATTGCCATAACCATTGGCCTGTAGCTGTCATCGAGGCCTGCCAGCATGATCACGCCAACAAGTTCCTCATCCAGGCCCGCTTTAATGGCAATCAGCTGTTGATGCAGATGACGTATGTCATTTACATATTCTTCAACGTGTGTGTACGTATCCAGTTTGGCTCCTAGTAGTCGTTTCATGAGCTGCAGACGACGACTTAGACCGCTGTCTGCGTAAACTGCACGGAGGTTCTCCCATGTTTCCTTTGAGGTTTCCGCTGACATTACAACGGGATAGAGTAGTTCGTGTAGGCCTAGGCAGATCTTAGACCTGGCCCTGGCGTCTCTCCTTTCAAAGTCAGTGATTTCATCTGCTGGCTTTGTGATGCAATCCCAAAGATCCACGTCTATTAGATACATTTTCATTGCGAAACTCCATGTCGCGTAGTTGCAACTGCCTTGCAGCTTCGGAAAGCACGGTGTGTTGCTAGCGGCAGGGGACGAGTTGCCGGTGGTGGCTGTCGTCCGCGGCGACGGCAATATCGTTGAACGGTCCATAACCTTCTGATGCAGAGGAAGGACGCAGTGGAAAAAAGCCGGAATAATAGCCGCTAGAGTATCCAAGTAATTAGTTAGTAATATTTAATAGGTTTCAGTATACATGGCACAAACTAAGTAGAAGATACTACGTATATACCTACATGGTATCTTGGTCACAAGGAGACAGTCAAATAAGATATATAGTTATAAACAAAGTACATACATAAAATTCAAATAAGTGTCACAATATTGCCAGTGCCTGATTAGACAGAAAGCAGGTTTTACCTACAGTTTGTCTTAAGGAAGGAATAAGCCCTTTTCTTGAAGGTTGCGTCCAAAGCTGTCGCTCCAAGAAAATAGTGTGATTAGCTATTTTCAAAAGGCCGGTGTACAGTCACGTGCACTAATATGCATACAACTTAATTCAAATATGAACCTTATCGTTCCGCCTTAAGAGTCTACCCTGTATAAATCCACTTACGTCACTTTCAAAGATTTTCCGCAGGTTCATCGCGCCCTCTCTGAGCACGAGCAAGTCTTCAGGGTGCTCGAAGTAGCCGGGGAAGAACAGCGGCTGCGCGAACGGATCCGTCGAGTTTATCGTCATGTAGCCCTCACTTCGGGGGAGGAGCATCGCTACGTTTGCCCTGGGAAATGGGGGAAGGAAGTTTAAAAGTTGACAGCGCACTGTGAATCCGTAAAGCAATTTGGTTGCATAATTTGGGATGACGTCATCTCTCTCTAACTAGCGCGCTTATACGATTTTTTTATCCATCCCACTTAATAATATATCATTTGTCATCAATTTATCATGGACATGTATAGTGAGCATCAAAATGATCTTAGTTTTTTTTTCATGTCATAGGAAGACGAGCAGACGGATCACGTGATAGGAAGCGATTGCCGCCGCCTATGGACACCCGCGATACCAGTGGAGTCACAAGTGCTCTGCCTACCTCGAAACCCTCCTTTCCCCCGGATTGGGCCTACCCTACCTTCACTCACGCAGCGCAACACAGCACAGGGCTGCTGCACGCCGGTTTTCTGTGAGCCTACCAAAAATATGTGAGCATTTGACAAAAGAAAAAGTACGACAGTTTACACCGTCATTTTTTTATCGTTTAGGCCTACATCCCGAAAACCTCATATTAGGTATCGTGAAGGAAGTCTATTTAGATCAACAAAATAAGAAGAAAAAAAAATCAGCTGTTCCTACAAATCCGTTATACGTTCTAAGGACGCGGACGGATTGTTGTTAGTCGAGCGTACTTACGACACATTTCTCCCATTTGCTGAAGGGTCACTTATTTCCCCGATCACCCCCGTCCGGGAGCACTCCGCGTAGAATCCGTTGAAGAAGTACTGCAGGTCTGGCTGCTTTTGTGTCTTGTCGGCAAAGCTCGAATACAGAAGCCCCGTTAACTGCGAGAAGAAACCAATACTCGTAACTTTGATTTCGCTGTGGGAATGCCGCCGACTTGAAATAGGGTCTAACTTCCTTATCGTCTGGTTATAGGTACTTTCTCTGTATTATAAGTATGTATTTACAAAATAAAAGTATTAAATGTATATCCTATTTGTAATTCTGATATCTGTAACACAGGTGCTTGAGCTACCTATCTCGGAGTCATATCAATGTATGTGATGTTGTAAACTATTATATTATATGGGCTCTCCTCTAGCGAGGGCTTTTTCTGATGGACCATGGTCCAAGCGTAAGTATGAGTAGTCAGATTCAATATCTTAGCGTTCAAACCTACCGAAAATATCCCAGTAAAATTCAAAAGCGACTTTTAGCATTATATGTTACTAAGGCGTACTTTCATTTGTGGTCATTTCTTCTCGAACAACAATTGAAAATGCACCTTGATGTGTCACTGACATACAGTTGTCTTTTGTCAAATGCTCGGATATTTTTGGTACCTATGAACGCTAAGATATTTTTGATGCTGACTGTAACTACACCGGGCTGTAAAACTAATGAATGACACGCCAAGATGGCTTATCTTCATAATCATCTTGGCAACTTATGATCATCATCATAAATATGAACATCTATAACTTACATGTTGTACTGGAAGAGTCTGTTATCAGAATGCGTTCAGAGCTAACGAGCTCTACATACATATTATCGTTTATGATGGGGAGATGTCATGGTTAAGCAGCACGAACCCTTTCTCAGGCCAGTCAACACCGGCAAATCGGTACCCGGTTCTTGGGTTACAACAATCGCATATGTTTTTTATGTATCCAGGATTGGTGGTCGATGCGGAATTAGGATAGTACCTGAGTCACGAATTTTATTTCTTTTTTAACAAATTTTCTGTGCAATTAGTATTTTTGATTTATTAGGATTGGGATTTTTTTTGTAATAGGGTATAAGTCCTAAATATACCTGAGTGATCGCAGTACTCGACATCGGCCCTCGCCTAGTCAGAAGATACTCCGTGAGCGCATTCCAGTCCAATAAATCTGTATTCTCCATCTTAGTCAGGCGGTAGTACACAGTCATGCCATAGTGGTTCCTCAATAGTTTGCCAACAGGCAAGTCTGCCACAACGGGGATGTTCAATGGCTCTAGTGTTTCGTGCGGCCCGATACCGGAGAGCATCAAGATTTGAGGACTGTTAAGTGCACCTGCACTTAATATCACCTGAAAGTCGGAAACCGTATCAAATAATAAAATAACCCGCTTAAAAGTACGGTAGATACCAGATTACTTTTTTGATAATAGAGGCGACAACGAGCACGAAAATCTAACGAAAATCAGAGAGGTCGCTGATGTGTTGCCGGCGATTTAAAACGGAAAATTCACTTCTCTTGAAGGTCCCTAAGTCGTCATAAACGTCAGGAAATACTGCGGTATAGTCAAAA
>JADPWL010001594.1:0-29790 GCA_019059595.1 Marasmia exigua | reverse complement strand
TAAGAAATTCTTATTTTCCTTTTCTTGTTTTACATTCTATAATGATTGGGTGCGTTTTTTTACCTCTTCTGTATATATTAAGCGTCTTTTATATGTTCATTTCAAGAGTGTACAGCATAGTGTTTACGAGCTCTAGGATCTTCATTGTATTCCCTAGGAAGGTTTCTAAATTTTCAAATCATGTTTTTGTTCATTTTCTTCTGTTATATTATTAATTGGTGTTTCGAGCTCATTTATACGATCTAAAGCAACCGTATTTTTTGATTCTAGTGTGACTACCCTTTCACTTAATTCTTTATGGTTTGAAGCATTTTGCTGCAGCAGCTTTAGTATTTCATTATTTGTATCCATTATCAGGCTGTTTTGAATTTTTAATTCTTCAATCTCCGAGTTCAACATTTCTTTGAGGGATTTCTTAAGAGAGTCTTCCAAATCCTTAAAATGAGGATTTTTTATTTTCCTTAAGTTGATGTTTCTGATAAGCTCTTCATCTTCTTGTGTCTCCATAGAAAGGTTCGGATGAGTTGAATACATATGTCCAGACTTCGGAGTACGTTGCATTATCGCTGTTTTTTGCGTATACTACACACAGTCTATTTGATGCCACGGGTCGAAAAGCGTATGCAAAAGCAGGCTCGTCCTGGAGTACACCTTATTCGGTAACAGATAAGGTCGATTTTGAAATGATAGGTTAATTGAAGTTTCGGAAACACGTCTTTCGTAGACAGCTGCGTGAGCGAGGACTATTTATTATAGATTATAAGATATTTGTGATTTAAATATTCCAGTGCAACATCAAAAAATGCTACATTGAAGTAAAACTTCCCTAAACAATACTTTAAAACGTGTATTTTCTGTTCAAGAAAGAGGGGGACTTTGATAAACAGATCGATTGGCAGGATTTGGGTTTGGTCTTGAAACGTAAAAGCTAATATAAAAACCGAGTCTCCGTATCCTGGCAACATTCTACCAACGACCAATAGTACGCATCGAATGTGATGTTGTAAGCGGATCGTTTGTGAATGGAAAAGCAAGTCATATAATTTATGAATTTGTGCCAAACGTACCACCTGGTTATCGAATTATTGAAATACCTAAGAACTTAATCTACTTTCCTGTCAATCAAAGTTCAATAACCGCTATCAGTATAAGATTGTTAGACGGAGAAAATAAACAAATTAACCTACGCGGTGAAGAGGTACAGCTGTATTTACACTTTAGAAGAAAATGTTAAATTTCAATAAAAACCTAGCGGTCTCTCGAAATCAAACCAGTTCCAAGAGGACATCGCATAAAAGAGCACCACTTTATACGAAAAAGAAGCTGACCAAACAAAATAAGACATTTTTGAAAATACTTGGATTGATAAAATGAACATTTTAAATATTGCACAATCTCCGTCACATGACAACAGCATTGAAAGTTTTGAATTTCATTCCTACAAGCCATATGTAACAAGTTTCAACAAGAATGATGAAATACGAATACCCATTAATCAACAAGATTTATACGTATTACCTGCGCTCAGCAGTTTGTATATCGAAGGCAGAGCCGATGTGTATAAACATAACAGTACTACAAAAGAAAAGGAAAGAGTATCAAATGTACATTTTTGTCAACAATTTCGCTTTATTTTTATTTCAAGACATTCGTTATGAAATAAACGGTATTGAAATAGATAGAATCAAAAATGCGGGTATTACAACCACAATAAAATCGTATCTATCGTTAAATGATAGCGAGTCTAAATGTGCCAATGTTTGGGGTTGGTCCCCTCATGGTATATCCAATACTAATAATGGTGTATTTTCAGCCTCTATTCCATTAAATAAAGTATTAGGTTTCGCAGAAGATTATGAAAAAATCATTATAAATTGTAAACATGAATTAGTTCTTTTAAGAAGTAACACAAATCTTAACGCTTTGAAGTTAAGTGCTGGTGAAGTTGTTCAGGATATAATAATAAATAAAATAGTTTGGCGAGTCCCACATGTCAAAGTATCAGACCGCGAAAGAATTAATTTGCTAAAACATTTAGAAAGAGACCGAGCGATAACAGTTGCGTTTCGTAATTGGGACTTGTACGAATATCCATTGTTACCCAAAACCCGGAAACATACTTGGTCTATTAAAACTTCATCACAGATTGAAAAACCTCGAATGGTTGTGATTGCTTTACAAACAAATCGCAAACATAATGCCTCCATGTCAATGGCGGAATTCGATCATTGCTCTGTACGTGACGTTAGGGTTTTTCTAAATTCAACCTACTATCCATACGAAAGCCTAAATATCAGTTTCTCTGAAAACAAATATTCATTAATATACGAACAATATGCAAGATTTCAACAGTCTTATTACGGACGCCGAGCTGAACCGTTGCTGAGTTTTAAAGAATTTAAGGAGTTCGGCTGTCTTCTGCTCATCGATTGTTCCAGATCACAGGACAATTTAAAAAATTCTGTCGTCGATGTTCGTGTTGAAATAGACGCTGAAGCGGAGATACCCGATCAAACTTCCGCTTATTGTTTGATACTTAACGATTGCTTATTTGAATACAAGCCTTTAAGTAATATTGTGAAGAAATTATCATGAATAGCAAAACGGTTATTGTGGATCTGCAAGGCTTTAAAAATGAAAAAAATGATTTCATATTAAAAGAATTAGCAATTAGCACAAAAGAATATACTCAAACATTTTTAATAAAGCCTCCCTGTCCATTCTCGGCACTGACTATCGAGGAAAAGAAACGCGTACGGTGGATAGAAAGAAACAGAGGACTCCGATGGAGCGAAGGATACATTGACTATAGGGAATTTAAAAGGATTATAAAACCCTATTTTGATAAATGTAAAATCATAGTAAAAGGAGAAGAAAAAGTAAAATGGGTACGAGAAATATGTGATCATGAAAATGTGTTAGATATAAGCTCTAGGGATATACCTAATTTAGACACTTTAAGTAAATTATATTGTCAAGACGTTTTAATGTATAATTGTTTTTACCATAGCAACTACTGCGCTTTAAGAAATGTAATTTGTGTAAGAAAATGGATTATAGAAAATAAATTATCAACGTCTGTTTTCTAATAAAATGTTTTTAAAAAGAATAATGTATTTTTTATTAAATGCCCAATTATCACCTACTCAAATAATTGATGACTAAAGGAAATGAAACTCATAACTACATCATAGTTATTTATTAAATTACGATAAAAACATGCAGTCAAAAAGCGGTATACAAATAATGTAAATAAGGAATTCCAATGATCTAGGTTAAGTTTTATAAATGCCACAGTAAACTATGCAAAAACAAACTAGTAAAGTATGAAGGAGTCAACATTGTTTATTCATTAATTACCATAATCACATAAGGTAACTTAAACTGCTAATAATAAAAACCATCTTAACAAAATGGAAATAATAAATAAATAGGACCAATTCGACAATTATAATCTGCTCCAACTACGCACATGAATACCTCATCCAGTCACGCGCATGCCTACATCGATGTATTTGCTGTAAAGTTTCTTATTTCATTTACGCTTACACTGCCATACGGGCTGACAACAAATATTCTACAGATATCACCTAGATACTACCTAAATATCAGTATCATAATAATTGCAGATATTTTAAAGTAATGTAACTTTGATGTACTTATGCACGTCAAAATTGTATTGTATCTGTACGGTTTTTCAGTAAGTGAATTTGTTATTCTCATGAGTTAATAAATGACTTTAACCATTAAAGGATAGGGTAAGCACATTAGCGCCGTCATTTGTTTTAAAATTCTAGCTATTAAACCGGATCAATTTTTAACAATTTCGAACCTCCGGCTCCTCGGAATATCCATTATACCAACTAACAATTATTCAATAAATTAAAAGTAGGTATGTGTTTTTCATCAGGCTGGAGGTTCTGTTTATTAGCTAACAATTTATATAATTTGTAGCACTAGTGGGCCATACCCATCGCCTTAAATTAATAATTATTAGATAAGTACATTGCATTACAGTTAATTTTGATTTAAATGTCTCTCTATAGACGTATCCGTGACAAGATATCCCACGCATAAAGTCTATTTGAGAAGTTTAATTTTAAGAAAAGTATAGATTGTAGCCTTAAAAACTAAGGCTATATCCACACAATTTCTTTGAAATTGTGTTCACCACCCCCTCCGTCTGATCCAATATCGGGTCTATAGGATCCGTCACCACATACTGGGCGGAGAGAAGGACGTCCTCGGACTCATCGTCCCAACCATCCTTCTCACAATCCACAATTTCAATCCGGATAATACGTCGGGCTCGAGAGCCCGACGTACTTTTCCTTATAAATGACACCGATGTTGGATCAGGGTGGGGACGGTGCTTGACACAAGATGTCCGCACTGGATTTACACGCTTTGCAGAACGGCGAGCGCGAGCCTTTATTATGTTCCTCTGCAGAGGCGCCTCTCCTAACTCCTCCGACCAAGGTGGGAATATTTGGGACCATCCTTCTAAGGGGTCCTGCGCATCCTGCAGAGGCGAAGGTGGGTACTGCTCGCCATCGCGTGTAGCTTTGGTAGTGTTCTGAAAAAAGAAAACAATAAGTTACCTCGTAATAAATGAATAAATGGACTGCACTCTCCAGACAAATAATGTATTCGTATTAAAATAACTTACCATGTTTTAAGATGATAATGTTATTAGATGGGTTGTTAACTTTTTGCTGCGTGTCTCCAAAGCAAGTATCATTCTCATGCGCTTTAATGAAATATATACCACAAGTGTTTGTACGTGTGAGTTTGTAAGTGAGTGGAATTAAAAGCTGACACAGTGCATTTTTTCTTCATGTGTACACGTAGGTCTGTGTGTGTTCATCAGAATACACGTGTCCAATAAAATAAACAAGTTCAGACATGATTTTGTGCTAAAACTGTATGTAAAATATGTTGTAGGTACATTCAGCTACACATCAGGTAACCACAATCTGTTAAATTTTCTTGATCGATATTGCACCAAACAGGTTTGACGTAAAGATGAGAATAGATTGAAGAAATTTAGAGATTTGTGTACATTGATGTGTACCTGTACTTTCTCTCTGTAATCTTGATAAAATCAGATCATATTAGAATGAAACAACGTTTTATATTTACAACATTAGGTATATTCATTTAAATAATAATTAATGTTATTAACATTTCAACATTTTAGTCTTAAGTAGTCGAGTGCACAACTCTTTAAATTAGGTTTTCTATGTTATCATTTTAACAAAAACAAATTTTAAAAATGGCCACCTTATGACCTCATAAAAAAGTTAAATGTTTTATTTATCATCTTCAGTAAGAACACAAAATAAACAAAGTTATAGCTATATAAAACAAAGATACGATACGTACCTATTCACATAATATCCCTATCCCTATCCCTACCCGGTATTTAAACGTAAGCGACACAATTATTAAAATAGAGTTTGCATAAAAAGGCGCTTACAATAAAAAAGTAGGAAAGGTTCGATATCTACTATCATGGTTGCCACTCAAATCTACAGTTTAACCTTAGTTTATGTCCCTAGATTACAGAAATTAATCTAATTTATTTTTTACATTATACATACTACGCTATTATCATAGAAAACACTGTGAAAACATACCAACATTTCTAAAAATAATATAAATCTTAAAAAATGCTATTCCGATGACCCCATGATAAGGTTGAAATTTTATTTTTTAATATGACGCGTTTGTCGTCATTAGACGACAAAGCTACTTTTTCCTGTTCTTGGGTAAATATTTCATGTTTAAGAGATTTAAATATAATATTTTTTTTTCGTAAAAAAATATTTTTATTTAATACCTTAAAGTAATCTTTAAAATGAACATTTTTCAAGACCGGTTTTTGTACCCCTTTTGCTTTTTTATATTCCTCTTTTTCTGTTTTAATGCTATACAACTTCGACCTTAGACCTACAAACTCAGATATTAAATTCCCGCCTAGTTCGTCCTTAAAAAGACCTGGCACTTTTTTATTTAAGCCTGGAATGTTGTAACTGTTATTTAAGGGGTAATTGCTGGTATCGAAATAAGGAAGGAAATGTATCTTTAAATCATTATAAAAATCTTTACTTTCGATTGAATAAAGAAAACTGTCAGTATCCGTATAGCAAAGTTTCAACTTTTCATTATAAAAAGGTTTCATAATAGAATAATGAAAATCAAACATATGACTTTTAGATATTTCCAAAACGGAAAAACCAATATATATAGGTTTATCCAAAGTTATTGTTTCAGGTTTCATTTGAACAGCTACAAAGTTTTCTGTAAAAATAGTAACACTGTGAAAATTAGGTCTAGATATCAATCGCTCAGCACAAATACTTTTCTTTGTTTTATTCTTATCATCATTCCATTTATTTACCAATTTCACATCAACCCTTTTCTCCGTATCTTCTAAAGTCTTCCCGAAAATACTATTATTCAAAAGTTTAAAAAAATCTTGTTCAAATGCTGATTTTGCTTTTTTTCTTAGTTCAGTATTCATATCTATGTACTGTTTTAAATAAGGACTCTGATTAAATTGAATTACTCTATGAATTTTTTTTAACAATAAACCATGTTTTAAACATGTCTGCAGGTGCGCATAATGGATGACATACAAAAATTTATCGTATAAATTTGGGATTAATTTACATGTTTTTGAACCCGGTGGAATAAACTTTTGCGCACAAAAAGGAAAGTCATTATGATTATCATGCAATTCTTCTGGATATTCTATGTCTACTTCTAGTATGTAACCAGTGTCTCCATTAATTGACACATTTTGAAAATCAATTCTGCTAATTTCATCATCATTTAATAACTTGAAATGTGAGTGAGGTAGATAAGCGCACATAGCAAAGCCGTAGAGATTATTACAGTCAATGTAAACTAAAAAGTTATCTCTTTTTGTCGGGTCATAAGAATTTAAATATTTGTTGTTAGCTTTTGAATACCTTGTTGAACATAAACAAATTCCGCCGCGAATACCTTTTTGAATCATTCGTAATATTTCCAAGTCATTAATTAATTCTAATTTAACGTCTGTTTTTAAAAGCATAGCATCAAAACTCAGACTGGGTGCTGTTATGTAAAAAGCAGGATCTAACTTGTAATTTGTTTTACAAGTTTGACGAAAACTTTCGAAGACGTCTGCTAGTAAAAGAACATCTGTTTTAAGATACAAATCGGTATATTCTCCAAGATTTGATAATTCAAAAGTTTGCCAAACTTTTGTTGCATGTTCGTAATCTTCTGACGAAATGTTACTATTATGCAGTTTACTAAAAAAACATTCCTGGGGAGGGAGCTCTTCCTCCTCATACGTGGTCCAAGTAGTTATGTATTCATAAGGATAAACTCCTTTGCGTCTCAATAAATTAAAATGCTTATTAGATGGATAAAACCGCGATAAATGACTAAAATCATTATTATTTAAATTTGCTGCTAGCTTCTCAAGGCTTGTGCCTAAAAATTTAAAAGAGTCCACAAAACGAACTGGTATGATGTCAGTACCATTTACTTGGAAATATTTTGTGAATGAAATATAATTTTCCTTAGTTTTTGCTATTACTTGAATTCTACCTGGCATTTCTCCTAATTCTCGTATAAAAAGATGACTATCATAACCGGCTAAGTTATGAAAAAAAATAGGTACAAATTTAGGCAGTCGATACTTCATATTACAATAAGAATGTGCTGCACCGCGATACCGTCCGGTAAGATGGCAGTGGTCTTTTACTTTATCATCAAATAATATTTTACCACATAGAAAACAGTTTTTTGCTTGAGAAAAATTTGTTCTGTCATAATTCAGTTAACGTTATTGGCAACGGTGACTGCAAAATATTATAAATATTAGTTATGTCGGATATCAGATATTCAAAGAACTTTTCAATACAGGTAGGTCCGCGATAGGAGACAAATTTGTTGAGCGAACTGTCGTAAGAACAAACAATATAGTAAGCAAATGCAGCTGGTGTGTGTTTGTGCAATGATGCTGTGCAACTTGATTCTGAATTGCATTCAGTTGGCTCTAACAACGATTCAAAATCTGCGTACAAAACGAAGGGCATGTCTTGCATACGCTCGTAGTGGTCAAATTGTATTCGAGTTCCTTCATTGGGTAAAATCGTTGCCACACCACTACAAATGTGGGTATCAAGTTTATCGTTGTTGTCAAAAAAAATCATACAATCTTCACATAAATATACTTTCGAATAATGTTTAGTTAACTGCTTGCGAAGTAATTTAGATAAATCTTTAATAAGACAGTAATGTGTACGTTTTTCTTTTTCAAGGAAAAGCATGTTAACGTGATGTTCTTTTCGGCGTTCGCTTTTGTACAAAGGCCCAACAACGTTACAGTTCTTTTTAAGACCATAAATATTAATACTTATGCGAGGATTGTTTTTTTCAAAGATTTTTATATCCGAAAACCCAACTGGAAAAGAAAGGTTCTTAATATTAAGAACAGTTTTGAAGTGCGGATAAGAAGTCGTTCGATGAGCATTACTTTTAGCAGGAAAAAGTGATGCCATAACACACCATAAAAAGCAATATTTATCAGAATTTTTTATATTTATACACGCTCGTTTATGTTTTATGGTTTCAGGCAAATCTATAAAACTTGACGCTCTCAAAGGGTTGTATTTATTAATGTTTACTTCTAAATACAAACTTCGCAGATAAGCCCACCCACTATCTCTATCTTCAAAATTTTCAATTTTTTTACAAAGTAAATGAATGATATTTAAAAACGTCTCTTCAAAATCATAATTTTGATGCAAGTTTATATTTTCGGTTGCAAAAGATTTAATTGAAACAGAATCATTTTTATGCTGAAAAAATTCAGCAAATAACTCAAAGTTTACTTTGATGCTAGAATGCGCTTGCATTCGTGCCGAAAGCAAAAGACGGACGCGTGCGCGCAATCGCGATAAAAATTCAGCAGGATAGACCGACGAGTGCTCCTCGTCCTCGTCATCCCGACCGTTGTTACATTTAACGCGGTAAGAAGCGATGCGACTACGAAAAGCACTGTGTACTTTTTCTATACCATCGCTTTCAACAACTGAACTGTTATTTTTGTGCAAAATACTTTTCAAGTGAGCGGAAAAAAACTTTGTTTCTAACAGATACGTCGCATACAGAACAAAAAGTGGTGTTTGACATTGTGGATATGCTTTCACTGTGCTAACAAAACAAGTTATTGAAATAAGTACGCAAATTTATACAAACTAAATTTGCGGAAGAAGGAGTCACTCTTCAAATATTCCCAGTTTATTTTTTTTTAATATTATTGCTGTAAAAAACTCCTTCTTCCGTAAATTTAGTTTTTGCACATTTAACAAATTTTTTTAGCAAACTAAATTCTGGTGAGTCCGTCTCCCCTTGCAGGCGAACCCAAATAACAGACTTCTCGCACTTTTCTAAGCCGCTTAGGTTGCGTACCTCCTCCACGTTGTAGAGACGCAGCTCAGCCAGCAGGTCCCCGTCCAATTGCGCTGTCCGACGCGTGACTCCACCTGGCACTCTACGGGTGAAGAACGAGCTAGGAGCCTCTTTTTTCTTCGCAGGCGTTACCTCGTCGTCCGACTCCGAGTCAAAGAGCCACTCGGAAACGACGCTAGGCGAAGCTTTAGTGTTCTTTGGCGAGCCCTTTGCGATCTTCTTTTTTTTCAAACTGAAAAATTTTTTGGAGTTATTATCATTATATTCTGGACGTGGTTGTTCTAGATAAAGTATGATAAACAGAGAAAATAAATTGATGATGTGGGTATGAATAGTAGACAAAAACGGATATCTAAATTACCTTAAGCTTTCGTCTTCTGACTCGAAGAAGTGGTTTGATTCGACGATCTTCTTCGACCGTTTGTTTCCTTTGTTTTCAGACCTGAAATCCATAAGTTTTTTATCACACATAGTCAGGAGATTAGGTCTTGAAAATCTGTCGAAAATGGGAAATAATGTTATAAAAAAACATTAGCATTATAAGACATAGAAAGACAGATGATTATGACAACAAATAGAATACGTCAATAAAACCTGGAAAGAGAGATGATTTTGACAATAAATAAGTTTAACTTACGAACATTTTTTCAGAGTTTCTGGGGTCTTCTTGGTTTTCTAGGTCAGAGAGTATCGACGCCGAAGCACTACTACTTATTCCTTAGATGTCTCCTGGGAGTACTGATACGGTACCCATCCTTTACTGCGTTTTTATTATAGAAAAGTGCAGATTGCGCATTATTTTAGCAGAGGTATTCAACCTTTATTCATAGATATGAAGGGCAAGTTTGAAAAATATACTTCTTGAGAAGTAAACAATAAAAACCTATTTAAGTGTAGTACAATTGTCTGAAAATCGGTAGGAATGTATACTTGTGTTTTATTTTCTAATTTTTTTTTTTTCAGAAACCTTTATTCATTCACATTTGCTTAGAACCAGCGTACCAACTTTCATATAACTAAGTAGCTTTAATAATATAACAACATCGTAGTGTTACACGGGACTCCGAGTTAGCGTTTTTAAAAAAAAGAATTTCACTTGATATATGTTATTTTATTGTGGCGCGAGTGGTTTGATCGGAGTACGGAGCCAGACTGATCTGCAAAAGCAAACATACTCCAACCAAACACTACTTTAACATATCAGCACAAAGCCATACATATACTGTCTATAACAACCCCCTTCTTAAGAGGAAACTTACGGGAAAAGTAAGTTTTCTGGGATTTAATCAAAACGTAATTGTGGTTGACTTGTTCTATTAGAATTTTCAGGATCTTGTTCTTGTACTGAATTGGTTGTAATTTTTATTGAAAACTTCCTTTTCCTATAACAATAGTATGTTATAAAACTAAGAACTACAATTATAGATGATATACTTAAAATAGGAAAACTAATATGATTATTAAAATTTGTAGGGTTGTCAAGGTTCTGAACATCATTAACAATTTGGTCAGAAACAGCTTTAAAATTCTTTAAATTTTCTAAATTGACACTTTTAATTTTAACATTTGAAATATTGGCATTTATTTTACTTAGACGGTTAAAACTACAGCAACTATCATTAATTATATTAAAATCAGAAGACACTGCAGGTACAGTTATGTTAGGATATATTTTTGTTATTAACTTAACATTTTTATGGAAGGCGACACATTCAGGAGGAATGTTAAGTACACCTGTACCAGATATGACTACTTCAGATAATTTCTGGTTACAGTCAATGGTAAGTTTTGTAGGTTCTGATTGTATATATACCCATTTATTGTTATTAAGCTTATGCCAAATATCGATATTACCAAATATTAATTTATAGGGGCAGTTATCAGGTAAGGAAGTTAAGGTTTTGGTTATGATTTCAATTTCACAGGAAGGACTATTAAGGACGGCGTAGACATCGGTTATTTCGCAAAGGTAAGTCTCGGTGAGTATATTTTTACAATTGTTTAAGTCTTTAAGGTAAGTATAGGATAGTCTATCAGTACTAAGAGCTAAAAATTGTTCTGAGGGAAGGATCATGGCAAAGGAATTGAAGCTACCATTGGCGTGTGGAGTTGGTAAAGGTATGTTCTTATAAATACTAAATTGCTGTAAACTAACTAAGGGAAGCTTTACAATAAACATTAACTTATCATTAAGATAGTAGCAGGTTAAATCTGCTATATTAATAAGAGTATGAATATTACTTATATCTAGGTTCACAGGGAAATCTCTATACTTAGGAATAACCTTAAGGTTACTGATAATATCATTGAACAGCTGATTTGGTGTCAGTATTGACGGGTGCAGAGTATTACTTTTGACAAACAGGATAGAATTAAGAAAATCTTCGACTTTAAAAGAAATCGTAAGTAAGTTTGATTGAAGAACATTTAGAATATTACTTAGCCTATTCCTTAAACTAACAGCATTAACAGCATGAGTTACATTAATAATTGACGTTGTCAATTGGTCAATGACATCGCTTAATTTAGCTTGGTTAACATTTATCTCTATCAAAGATTTATTTATGTTTGAAATAGCTGATTGTGAAACTATAATGCTTTTTGTTAAAGAGTCTGCTAATTTCTTATCATTCTTATAAAGAGCTTGGACAGCATTATCATAATTTCTAGCATCATCTTCATCTAATGTGCCGAATATGTGTTTGAACACGGTTCCAACTACGCCAAACCATGCGGATCTTTTAGAGATACCGTTTGATATTATATGAGAGATAGATTTGAAATCACGTTGAATATCATTAAAAAGGGCTTCTAGAGGTTGCAACATATTGATGACACTCAGAAATATTTATTTCGTCATTTTCTCTACAATAGAATCGAATCGTACCGAACACTTCACGAAAGTTTTCGAGGTGATGTTGAATAGGAATAATTTCGGTTGGAATAACGATGTGGAAATGATCATTAATAATTTTCAGTGTGCCAACAGGGTCGAAGAGTATACCAGGGCTTTTGGTGATCTTTTCTATATACTGACTTTCAGTTTCGGCCAGGGCGGCATTACAATAAAGCGCAGCAAGTCTGAAAATATTAAATAGTAAAGTGTACAAAATTTTATATTATAAATATGTGTGTATAAAATAGTAAACTATATATATTAAATACAGAATAAAATGAATTAAGGACTTTGAGATGATTTGATTTCATCGAAATGATGTTTTACATGTCTTCGGTTGATTAAAAGAGAAAGGGTATTGTTACCATGAATTTTGACAATTTTATATGGACCCTTCCAAATAGGGGATAGTGCTTTCCGTAAGCGAAGGTGATTTTTGAGATAAACATATTCGCCTACTTTGTATTGGACACGACGAGAATGGGCATCGTAGTAGCCTTTAGACCTTTCTTTTGAAATTTTAATATTTTCAATAGCTTTCTCGCGAGAGAGTTTTAATCGATGACACAGAGATTTTATATATTCGGGATAAGACAGATCTGGAGGATTATAAATAGAATCTGGAATTAAAGGTTTATGCCCGAAAACTAACTCATATGGTGTGAAGTTGGTCGTTGAATGGACATTAGTGTTGTAAGCAAGCATGGCTGTATAAACATATTTGTGCCAGTTTGAATGGCTTTCGTTGACGAAGCTTTTAAGGTACTCTTTGAGTGTCGAATGGCTGCGTTCAAGTGCACCTTGGGTTTGGGGGTGATATGGGGATGACCATAATTGTTTTATTTTCAGAAGATTACACGTTTTTTTAAAGAGTTCTGCAGTAAAATTTGTACCTTGGTCGGTTAAGATTGATTTAGGGATACCAAATAGAGTGATAAAGTGGACGAGGCATTCACATGACTCTTCAGCGGTTGCATTAGTAATCGGGTAAGCTACGGAAAATTTAGTGAGATCATCTTGGAGTGTTAAAATGAAACGGAGTTTTGTAAGTCCAGCTTCTGGTAAGGGACCCACAATGTCAAGACTCACGCGTTCAAAAGGACGGGTAGAAGTAGTAGTAATTTGCATCGGAGCACGATTAATTTGGCGAAAGGCTTTATTGGCTTGGCAGGAAGTGCAGTTTTTCACGTAGTTTTCTATGTCGGATTTCATATTTTTCCAATAATATCTATCACGAATTCGGTTATACATTCTGGAAATTCCTAGGTGACCGGCGATAGGTATGTCGTGATTTTCTCGCAATATCTTTTGTATTTCAGTCGAAGTTGGATATATAACGTTGTTATGATAAATGTTGATGTTTATAGAGGATTTATGGAAAAGATAAGTAAGTATATTATATATTTTTACAAAGGAAAGTTTCTCAAAAGGATTGCGAAAATCAGATATGGCAAATTCGGTAATATGAGCAATAGATGATAATTCGTCTTTTATATTCGCCAGAGTATTAAAGATTTCGGGATACGTGGATTCATCAAAATGGTGTACCTTTGTAAACAGTAAGTAAAATACTTTGTTATTATATGATACCTTTTTAAACTTATATAATTCTTTTTCAGATTGTATTAACTCCTCTGGATTTTCTAGGTTAGATAGAAGATCTTGGACGTAGGGATTTGACTCATCTAAGTCGAGAGAGGTTGGTATAAGGATGGTCTGACAAGTACTTTTCATTAGACTGTCGTTATACTCTCTCAGGTTAGTATCGAAAGTTGTATTTTTATCTGCAAATGATTTTAGAAACTTCCCATATTCTTCTTTGTTTGAAATATTACTAATATCTCTTTTTTCTGTTTCAGGTGGAGCTCGCACGGGCAAGGGAGTGGTGATGTCATCTATTAATGCTTCAAAATCTTCGTTTTCAGGAGGAGTGTTTGGTGGGACCTTGCTGATTAAGGATTCAAAATCGACATCTATTTCTTCAAGATTAGGACTGAGATCAAAAGGACCAAAGTCGTCTAAATTGATTAAGTCAGGACTTTGTTCAGGAATGGAACTCGAATGGGGATGCATATTACTAGTTCCAGGTTGAGGATCATCTGTTTCCTGAATTTTGGGCTCATCATTTTGTTGGATGGGGTTTACTGGGAATCTGGACAAAGCATCGGCATTACTATTTATTTACCTTTCTTATATTCGATATCGTAGTCGAATTCTTCGAGTTTTAATCTCCATCTAACGAGTTTGGATCCAGGGTCTTTACAATTAAAAAGCCATTTAAGTGGGCGATGATCGGTCACAATTGTGAAGCGGCGACCATAAAGATATGGCCGAAAGATTTTTGTGCCAAATATAATTGCTAAGCATTCTTTCTCGGTAATGCTATAGTTACACTCGGCTTTGTTAAGGGTTCTTGAGGCATAGGAAATGGGTTTGTCTTTTCCTACAGGACCTTGAGACAAAATGGCTGAAACAGCATAATTAGATGCATCACACGTCAACACGAAAGGTTTAGAAAAATCTGGGTAAGCTAATATCGGAGCGGAGATGAGAATTTTCTTTAGGGTTTCGAAAGCCAACTGTTGGTCGTTTTGCCAATCAAAGGGGACGTCCTTTTTTAGAAGTTTTGTAAGGGGTTTTGAGATTTTGGACAGATCTGGAATAAAACGGCGGTAATAAGAGACTAAACCCATGAAAGATTTGATATCTCTAGGACATTTTGGTTGAGGAAAATGCTCAACGGCTTTAGTGGTTTCTGGGTTTGGTTTAACACCTTTGTCTGTGATGATATGGCCAAGATACGATACCTCTTTTCGAAGGAACTCGCACTTGTCCGGTTGTAGTTTTAGGTTGCAATGTCTAAGTCTGTCAAAGATATTGGATAAGTTTTTCATGTGGGTGGTGAGATCGTATGAATAAATAACTACGTCATCAAGGTAGACAAAGCATTGGATGCCTTGTAGACCTGATAACGCAGTATTCATCAACCTTTGAAAAGTTGAAGGGGCGTTTTTGAGGCCAAATGGCATTCGTGTGAATTCGTAATGTCCCTGTGGGACTGAAAATGCAGTTTTGGGGGCGTCTTCACTAGACATTTTTATTTGATGAAACCCAGAGGCAAGGTCAAGGGTACTGAAGTATTTGCTCTTGCCTAACTGATCGAGAATTTCTGTTATGTTTGGAATTGGATATGAATCCCCAATTGATATATCATTCAGACGACGATAGTCTATGACTACACGCCATTTACGTTGGCCAGATGCGTCTATTTTCTTTGGGACTATCCATATAGGAGAAGACCATGGAGATGTTGAGGGTTTTATGATTCCATCATTGAGCATTTTATTTATTTGTTTTTGGACTTCTTGTTTATGTACTTCAGGAAATCGATATGATTTTGTATTGATGGGTATAGTCGACGTAGTAGGAATTTCATGTTGAAGGAGATCTGTACAGGACAACTTATCATCAGGGAGATGGAATATATCAGAAAAGGTAGTACAAAGTTCGTATAAAGAGTCTCGCTCTTCAGAATTTAGGTGAGATACTCTGAGAAGATTTAGTACTTGGTCAGCTCGATTTAAAGCATCGTTTGGAATGCATTTTGGTTGAGACATATGGAAAATTTGATGACTGTTTTCTTTTTCTAAAGGTATTAGTTTTAATTTTAAGTCAGAGTTTAAGTTTATTGAATTTTCGGAAGTGTTAACAATTGAAATATTAATTCTAGAGTTAGGTTTCACCTTTACAATACAGTTAGCTATAAGAATTGACTCAATATGATTTTGGTTGATGATGAGACCTTCTTTCAGTTCAGGGTTCTCGACTGAGCATTCTATTATGGTTTCAGTTCGAGGCGGAATGGTGTAAATAGGCTCATTGAACTTCAAGCGGAAGTTTGTTTCGTTTATTACAAGTACCTCATCTTTATAATCGATTTTGCTATGCGAATCTGACAAAATATCGTTGCCGATAATTCCGTCGTATGGGAAATCTAGTTTTGGAATGACGTGGAATTTATGTTTAAGTGAACTGAATTCGATTTCTATATGACCCAACGATTTTCTGCATTTACTCTCACCTATTCCGGAGAATGATATAGGGTCTTTTATTATTTCTGGCATTATTTCTACAGAATTTTCCTTTATGAGACTAATAGATGCTCCACTATCTACGAGGAATAGCAATGGCTTTGATGACACAGATGTATGGACTTCGACAAATGGTAAGTATTTTCTTGATGGATTAGTTGTAATATTATAAACTCGTGTTTTTTCTTTTTCAGGTGCAGTGCGGAGAGGATGCGGCGTTGGAGTTTGTACATGAGCAGAAAGAGGAGTCTAGATTAATAAGTTTAGGTCCAGAGGATGTTGAAGGTTTATCAGCCACAGTGGGCTTTGAAGACGCAGGAGATACCTCATGTTCAATGGGAGCAGTAGAAATTGTTATAATAGGCATACTGGGTACAGTGGAATTGGAAATGGCAAATCTATGAGATTGGGGCTGGCTACCCTGTTTGTTAGATTGCTCTGGAATAGAAAATGTTGCCTCTTTAGATTGGTAGGTATCGACTTTGGAATTTAACTTTCCCGTTCGATACCAGACGGGAAAGTGGGCGTGTTTAAATTATCTGTCTCGTCTGTACCATAATCTCCTGTGGTAGTAGCAATCGCGTGGATTGGTCGATTCCGATTTTCGTTAAAAGGAATTTGATGACGGGCCATTATTCTGCCCATTAGGAGAGTTACCAAATCTCATATTATTATATTCACGTTTGCGGCACTTGTCAATCGTGTGACCTGCAAATTTACAATAACGGCATACTAAGGACGCTATTGGTCTAAATGGTGGTGACGTCATGTGGTTGTTGTTCATACCATGTTGCGGAGTTGATCGATTCTGTTGTGGGAATTGACGAAAGCGACCCGCAGGGTTGGAGTTCTGATGGGAACTATGTCCAAAGTTTGGATTGCGTCGCGAAGTAGCTTGGAAGATTTTTTCTTCTGATACAGCGAAATTAATCGCGTCATTGAGTGCTTCAGGGTCACGGCACCGGACCACAGTGGATAATCGTGGGTTGAGCCCACTCACAAAAGTATGTAAAGCAAGGTCTTGCATTGCTGCGAGACGGCCAGTCAGTTCGCCTTTTTTTGTTGTAGGAATTGATATATTTATCTCACTCATTAATTTTGATAAGCATGACTCTACTCTCAAAGCAAACTGATTTACCGTTTCGTTATTCAATTGCCGACAGTCTTGCAAATCGGAAAGCAGTGCAGCATAATGTTTCCTATCACCAGTACTGAGCTTTGAGGAAGTCTTCCAACTGTTGCCAATTTTCAAAATTTTTTATTGAGCAAGCACTTTCAGCGCGCCCTTCTAATTGGCTCAAAATGTATTTTAATAAAATGTCTTGTTGTTGTGCAGATGCTAAAGTTATTGCATTTCTACAATTGTTAATAAATGCGTTTAATTTTTCGCGGTTTCCATCAAATTTATTTATAAACTTGATTAAAATATTCAAGTCGATCTCTGACATTGTTACAGTTTTAGTTGCGGACTCGTCTTTAGGCATTGCAACGGCTGAGGCTCAGTCTAAACAAAAGATAAGCACAGCGTTACCGAGAAACGATAAGAGGCTGCACTGGTCTCGGACTGCAATTGAATAATATTATTATGAATTGTTTGTACTAGGCTTAGAATTATTGTTCGTACTTCGGAATGAGTTTTAATTATACACTGGAAAACTTTTCACTTGGATTCACTGGGGTATAAATATGTTTATTGACTTACAGGAATATGGCGATCGTGGAGCAGGACATCTTCAGGTAAATGTAGATATAAGTTTCTTACAGGTATGTATTGGATCTAGCAGGTAAGTTTTCTTCTACGAGTACTTCTGGATACGAGACTGAAGCAACTGGGCTGGATTGCGTCAGTCGACTTGGTGATGGACAGGTAAGTATATCTTCTTTTTCCCTAGGATACAACGGACTTCTTCACCAGACCAGAGAGTTTCTTCACCAGGTTGGAGAGCTTCTTCACCAGGACAGGGAGCTTCTTCACCAGGATAGGGAGCTTCTTCACCAGGATAGAGGGCTTCTTCACCAGGATAGAGGGCTTCTTCACCAGGACACAGGCAAAGGTATGTATATTCTTCAAACCAGGACACAGAGTTCAGTTTTTATCACTACGATACAGAGTTAAGGTTTTATCACGAGGACACAGAAGTAAAGTATTCTTCACTGGATGTTGATAAAGGAAATTAAATTGAGTCTGGATTTAGGACACTCGCGACTTTTTAGACGGACCGGGGATTTTGACAATCCCTTTTCGCTGCCACCAATGTTACACGGGACTCCGAGTTAGCGTTTTTAAAAAAAGAATTTCACTTGATATATGTTATTTTATTGTGGCGCGAGTGGTTTGATCGGAGTACGGAGCCAGACTGATCTGCAAAAGCAAACATACTCCAACCAAACACTACTTTAACATATCAGCACAAAGCCATACATATACTGTCTATAACAGTAGGTAGGTAAATAGATGACTATCATTACACACAAACATTCATGTTTTGTATTTCTCTTTTCAAACTCAAAATATAAGTATATTTTTTTGCATTTACATCAAACATTCAAATCAATATATCTCTAATAGCGAACACAGCGTTTGGTTGTTTCAATACCTGCAAATAAATCATCTACTTATATTCAGTCAATTTCGTCAGTTAATTTGACTACTAAATCAACAGGTTACCTACCTCTGACTTTTATGGTTTTCAGCAAAATAATTTTGTTCACATGGTATTTCTTGAAAACTAGCGGCGAAATTATTTGTGTGCATGTTTTATTAATTGCTGATTAAAGATTTCATTGCAACTAACGTTACGGAATGTACAAAGACTATTTCACATTGACCATAAACTAATTTAAATTTGTAAGTATGTTATTTTTAAATTTTAACGATGACAAAACGTCTATACAGAGAAGGCTTTACCTAAATTACCCGTAGTAATTAACTGACCTTTCATGAAAACATCAAGACTTTGTGTACACATGCTAGTGCGCACCGTGGCGATGTAATAACTATTCTGCAGGCAAGAAACCAGCGGCTAAAACAAAACGATCATAAAAACATAATAATTTTAAGCAAGAAAAATTAGTTCAAACAGATCAGTTTAAACTTGGCGTTGATTTATTTTCGATTTGCTTATTTAAGGGCCGAGTTCATCAACATATTAAACGATAGTTATCACATTTAAACCGTACCTGAAAAATACTAATCCTTGGTTGAACTATATTTAAAGTGAGATTACCGTTGTTAAAGTTGGTGAACTCGGCCCTAAGGACTTGATTCTGTGATGTATCGAGTTATTGTCGAGTGACATTGGAAGCTATATTTATAATACTAGCGATTCATTCATAATTTCTGCTAAACTACCTAGTATATATTAATGCTATAAGTTTATTTATGAGTATTGGGTATTTTTGTCTATAATAGAAAGATCTCTTGCTATATTGTGATATATGTATATAACAGCGGAAGAGCCACGCCTTGGCATGAGTAATACCACGTCCTCACAGAAAACTGACGTAAAGCAGTGCATGCGTTGTGTTTCGCAGCGTGAGTGAGGGTACCAAGGCCCAACCCAAGGTAAAGTAGGTTAAAAGGTAAGCAGCGCACCACCACTGGTGTTGCAGGTGTCCATGGGCAGCGGCATTTGCTTACCATCAGGTGATCCGTCTGTTCGTCTGCCACCTATCGCAATAGCTAAGTCAAGAATATGAATTTTGTACATAATCCATACACACGTTGATTAATCTCTATCAATATTATCGCTTAAAGTCCGTGATTACACCCCAGCTCCAATTCATTAACGCATGCATTGTTTTTATTTTATGCAAATTTAGCAGCGCGTCGTATTCGCCGACTGCAACTTGACTATGAGAACCATTATTGAAAAATATCTCAGAAATTAGTAGCTGTATTTACATCATGGTTAAAAACAAAACTAATGATTAAGTATCTGTTATGTTCAGGGGTTCTGGGTTCTGTTCCCGGTCGAGCAAAAATATGATTAGATTTTTTAACATAGCTCTGCCGCTCGAGCTTGTGATCAATACCAACTCATGTTAAGCATAATGTTTTTATGATATAGGAGGCAGACGAGCCGATGGATCACTGATGGTAAACGATTACCGCCGCCCATGGACACCTACAACACCAGTGGTAGTGCGCTGCTTACCTTTTAACCCCTCATCCCCTGTATTGAGCCTCGGTACCCCCCCTCACGCTGCGAAATACAGCGCATGCACTGCTTCAGGCAGGTTTTCTGTGAGAGTGAGGTATTATTACAGTCAAGCCGACTCATTCATGCTGAAGCATTGTTCTCCCACTGATAAAATAGTGATTATACCTTATCACAAAATAATAGCAATGACTCAGTTT
Source organism: Marasmia exigua (assembly GCA_019059595.1). Taxonomy (NCBI): domain Eukaryota; kingdom Metazoa; phylum Arthropoda; class Insecta; order Lepidoptera; family Crambidae; genus Marasmia; species Marasmia exigua. The sequence goes on along the minus strand of JADPWL010001594.1, from coordinate 8,969 downwards.
CTTCAATGAAGGCATGTATGGTCTTGCAGTGTGACAATAATTACCTAAGATGAAATGCATCTTGTATGAAAATATGGTGTTTGAAATTTGGTGGTAGACGAGCCGACGGATTACCTGATGGTAAGCGATTACCGCCGCCCATGAACACCTGCAACACCAGTGGTGCCACAAGTGCGCTGCTTACCTTCTAACCTCTTTTACCCTGGATTGGACCTCCGGTACCCTTACTCACTTCAATTTCTTTGATGAAAGCATACGTCTTACAGTGAGACAATAATGAAGCAGAAACGTATCTTGTATGAAAATATAGACAACATCACATACATTATCATGAACCTGCGGACCCTTGCGTGTCAATCACTACTCAAACCACTGTGCTAAATAATACTAAGTACCTATACATTAAAATTTCAATTACATTTTCTGTATGATGCATTGTAGGAGTGATAATAGGTACAAACAATGTACATCGCCACATCAGGTTACCACATTCTGTCAAATTTATACAATTGGTATTGAACCAAACGGGTTTGACATAAAGGTGAAAATGGTGATTACAGATTTGTTTACATTAATGTATAGCTAACTGTACTTACCTCTTTGACTTTCAAGTAAAGTAAAAAACAAATTAAAACTAGTTAGATAATTATTATTTTTAAATACGGTTCGTGATGATTCAGAGGTTCTAGGTTCAAATCCTACTCGGATTTTTTTTTTTCTTCGGAATTCTTAGGCGTGAGCGTTGTGATATTATATTAGTTCTTAAATTGTTTAATATATTGTACTTAATTTAAAAAAAGTTTTATTTTCTGTTCAAATGCGTAAGCATTAAAAATCTGTCTGCAAAAACATTACATCTACCAAGTCACAAGCAAGTGTTTGTGCATCACGTTACACGCCACCGTAAAATTAGCTGACATAGATATATTCCTGCATCGCGATGGCAAAGTTTTAGTTTGGAGTTTGTATATATACAAAATTGAAACATGGATTTAGTGGATGTCACCTAAGACCGAAACACTCCAGTAGGAGACGGCCGCTCTAAAAAGGTTGTAGTAAGACTAAGGTGATTATCTGAGATGTCTGTAATGATAGATTATAACCCGGAGCGATCGGCTGGGTTTAAATCAGTCAGAACAAGATTACTCTCACCACGTTTGGTAAAAAACGCTAAACGCGGTAAAGCACACAAGACGAAAAATGAAACACGGATCAAAATAAATAATGGTTGTCTCCGGACTGCAAAGTTGCATCGAATCAAACGAAGTCACAACAGTCCGGAGACGTAATCCCATTATGCTCCAGTTTTTGTTGAATAAGAGAATCATCGTTTCTAAGTACTGTTAACCCACTAAGCTAACAGTGCAATCGGTCATCTAATAATAAATTCCTCAACTTAGGCACTGAAATGATCGTTCCAGGGTAGACAGACAGTGACAACGATATAGAACGACCTTAAAATCTAACGTTACCGTATTTTAAATCAACACTTATCTATCTGTTTTTTGGACAATTTCACTTAACTTGATTTTTTGCGACTGAGCGAACGCAGAGAGCGATTTCGAAAAAAATCAAGTGAAGTGAAATGCCCAAAAAACACCTACTCTTATGAATGTCAAAATAGTACATATTATCTACCGCTGGTTCGGAATGTCGATTTCTACTGAGAAGACACCAGCAAGAAACTCAGTAGTTACTCTTTTCAAATATTGATGATGTTACAGAGTTTCAATTGAGAAGAGAGAAAAAAATACAATTATGAAAGTTAATAGACTACTATGAATAACAACTCAAAAGATTAATGAATTAACATGACCAAGAATCCTTATCATTTAAATAGTCTTGTACACTATAGTAACCTTTCTTCATTAGGCAGGTTTTAATATGGGACTTAAACTTATCCAGTGATAGGTTAATGACATTTTGTGGTAGCTTATTAAATATCTTAATACTTAAGCCAACAAACGAATTACCGATTTTATGAAGTCTGAGGACCGGGACGGCAAGTCCTATCTTTATTTCTGGTGTTAAGACTATGACTATCGGACTTTTTTGGAAAAGTGTGCAAGTTCTTACGTACATACATAATGCAGTCGAGGATAAATTGGGAAGCCACGGTTAAAATATTTATTTCTTTAAATATTTCCCTAAGTGAGTCACGTGATCTAAGGCTGTATATAGCGCGGATGGCCCTTTCTGTAATACAAAAATAGTTTGTATGTCAGCAGCAGACCCCCACAACAGTAGACCATATGACATCACACTGGAAATAGCTGAAATAGACCAGTCTTGCCCGTTTCGATATCAGTCAGACGCCTAATTTTTCTTACTGCATATGCAGCGGAACTTAGTCTTCCTGCCAAGGCAGCAATATGGGGACTCCACTGCAATTTCGCATCTATAGTTATACCGAGAAAAAACTGTGGAATTAATGATTTGAATAGATTCATTGTTCATCTAATACTTGTATTGACCTGCCTTACATTTGGCATGGTGAATTTTACACATTTAGTTTTCTTTGAGTAAATTGTTGGTCGTAAACCAGTGCAATACCTGTGAGAGTATCATTTACGTCATCAATTGATTTTTTATATCTATCAACCTTAAAAATCAAGGAAGTGTCGTCAGCAAATAACACTATCTCACATAGATCTTTCGTAAAGTATGGAAGGTCATTTACGTATATTAAGAACAACAAAGGCCCCAATATTGAGCCTTGGGGCACTCCCATTAATAGAGAGGCGCCAGAAGAGTCGATTCCATTAACATTAACTCTTTGAATCCTATCAGACAAATAAGATTGAATCATATCAAGTGCGTTATTCAATACACCGTAATGCCGTAACTTCATCAATAGTGGTTTCATGATTAACGCAATCAAATGCTTTCGACAAATCACAGAAAACACCTATTGCATCCTGCTTTTTCTCCCACGCATCAAAACATGTTTGACAAGAGCCACTCCTGCATCAGTAGTGGATTTTCCTTTAGTAAATCCAAACTGTTTTTTCATGCAGTAATTTATTAATATTAAAATGAGATAAAAGTGAGTAAATATAATTTTTTCGAATATTTTACTGAGTGCTGGCAATATGGATATTGGCCTAAAGTTAGACGGGTCACTCTTTCTCCAGATTTGAATAAAGGTATGATTTTACTAATTTTCATCTTATTTGGAAATTGACCCTCGTCAACACATTCGTAAATATTATAGCTAAGTGGGGTGCGATAGAGTGTATTATATTTTTATTATATCTATCGAAATTCCCCATGCATCCCTCAGTCTTTTTAATATTTAAATCTTTTAATGTTTTAAGAATAATCTCTGAGTTTACATGACTAAATCTAAAAGATGTGGTGCACTCATCTACATGCGACTTGATGAGAGAAGCAGCGAGATGCGGGCTCGAATTTAATGTTTTAGTGGTAGTGGCTGGAATGTTTGAAAATTTATTATGTTTGTCAGTTGTTCCATAACCACGGGCAATTATGTCCCGGACTTTTGGAAGGCGTGCGTGGGGCCGAAGCCAACACGTAGAGGCCCGTTCAATTGACAGTTTTACTATAACGTGATGTGACACCAGCCGGCGACAATCCTGTATTCACTACAGAAGTGTAGCCAAGGACGGTCCCCGGTTGGCATCAGACTATTGAAAATAATGGAAAACAAAATGAGCTGGGCTATTGGATTGAGGTGCTAGTGCAGCCCTGGCAGGGAGACTTAGTTCGGCTGCATATGCAGCCCTGGCAGGGAGACTTAGTTCGGCTGCATATGCAGCCCTGGCAGGGAGACTTAGTTCGGCTGCATATGCAGTCAAAAAAATAAGACATCTGACCGATATTGAAGCAGCCAGACTTGTGTATTTCAGTTATTTCCATAGCGTTATGTCTTATGGTCTGCTGTTATGGGGCTCTGCGGCTGATATTCAAGCTATTTTTGTGCTACAGAAACGAGCTGTCAAATTTAGAAACCTTCCCTCGAAAATCCGACAACCATAACCTAAATACTAGAAATAAACACAAGCTTGCTGTTCAACATCTCAGACTTCATAAGATTGGTAATTCATTCGTAGGAATGAGTATTAAAATATTTAATAAGTTACCACAAAAGCTTGTTGATTTACCAATGCTTGTTGTGCAACCAGTGTTTTAAATTTAGACACATGTTAAAAATTATTTAATGGCAAAAGCCTATTATACAGTTAATGATTACTTAAATGACAAGAATTTGTGGAAATGATAAACTGTTCGCCTACACCCATGATACTGTACTTAAAAAAATTTGGTGATTAAAAAGAGTAACTGGCGAGTTTCTTGCCGGATCTTCTCGTCAGAATCAACTTTCCGATTCCGGTGGTATAATCACATTATATTTATTAATATCTTAGTATATTTTTTATATCGACATATATGTTTAATTACATGTATGATATACATAGCTATAATTTATATTTTTTTCATGTATGACGAATTGTAAGAGCTGTATATAAGCCTATGCAAATAAAGAACTTTTGAATTTTGAATTTTGAAGTGGACCGGTTAACTCCTACTATGGCGAGACTATGACCGAGAGACCGATCAATGATAAAAATCACGAAAAAATGGGCAGGTGGTGACTTGCCACTCACTAGATGGGCCCCCTATAATAAGCTACCAGGAAGTCAAGCAAAAGCTAGCTACCAGATATAGCTAGGCGGGCAACATTGGTGTGAGCAGCTCAGGGTGCCTTATTATTATTATTATAAATTATCTAGTAATTTCGAAAAAAAAAGTTTTTTTTTACCTTTTTTATGTAATTATTACACAGCATAGCACAGCACAAAGCAGTACTATACGTCAAGGATTTCAATGGTAAACTTTGTTATTCAGGACATTGTCAAAAGTAAAAGGGTTACAGAAGGTCAAATTTGGACAGGAGAACTATTGGGGGCAAATTAGGACAGGGGGAGTCCGGAGCTTCGATTCAGATTTGAAATGACTTCTTTTTACGTTATGCTAACATGCTTTTATGAAATGTAGGATAACGCTTGACCACAATCTCACCTGATTGAAAGTGACGATGAGGTCTAGGATGTAACGCGTTTGCCTAGGAGATGCCTGTTCACTCTTGCCTTAAAGATGTCCAGATTATGGGGGCCGGAAAAACAGACCTAGGCAAGGAGTTCCATTCTATACCGACAGCTAGCTTGTAATACATATTACATAGCCCATGTTGTTTTTCTCTCTTCTCCTGTTGCGATTTTGCGTGCCTGTTGTATTTTTACACAATTATTTTTATTCTTCATTTTTACGAGTTTATGTTCTACACTGGACCCTCTGTATCCTTATCAGAAGGTACATAATCATTACGACTACTTTTAGATCATTTTCATTTAGTCCCGATTTCGATCAACAATATCCTAGTTTTTCCCACGTTCCAAAAAAACTGGCATCGCTGAATCGGGGGCATTTGTCAACATCCTGGATTGCAAACCTTTTTAAATTATGAAATGCCATAATATTACTGACGCAATATCTTTCTGCAAATTGTGTTATTGGACACTAGCTATAAATAAAAAAAAACCACAGATGAACTTTGATAAAACATTACAATGTCTCTTCTACCGAACCAGAACGTTCTATTTTCAAATTTGTATCACAAAGAACCGAACGTTCCGATTAATTTGTCATACCATCATCGCGCTGTGTTCCATTTTGTTTATTTTTTACGGCCTAATCTTCATCGCGGCGAGAGATTTATTACGCTTACACGGGCACGGCAATTATTATCTGTGAGCGTGGAATGCGACGATTATGAATTTGTCCCACCGTTAGCGCTTTGTGCGTGGAAAGGAACGCGAATGTCTAACGTGTGGGATCTTTGTAAGATTTTGGGAGACAAATTAGCGCCATTTTTTGTAGTTGTCAAAACAAACTTTTGTTTCATTTGTTCTTAGAACAGACATACCTTATGGAATCTTTTTTACCTCCCCTAAACTTACTCAGTAGTCTCACGAAAGATACCCTGACCAATGTCACGGTGTCCTAAGGATTTCAGCTGGTAGTCTTTCGGTTTTAGGTGTTGCCTAGAAGGCTCATCCTGCCCCTCGCCAGATGGCACCAGATGGACCACGGCCTCACAGATAACCGGAGTGGAGTAGCACTGTGTTGTGTTTAGCGAAACACGCAGCGGCGTGAGTGAGGGTACCAGAGGCCCAATCCGGGGGAAAGGGGGGTTCAAAGTCGGTGGTGGTGTCACTGGTGTCGAGGTCTAAGGGCGGCGGTAATCGCTTTACCTTCAGGCAATCCGCCAAAAAAAGTACTTTTATCATAAGTTTACCATCTTCGTTTTGCATGCCCTGCAGTTGCATTGCAATGTGTGTCTCAATATAATTTCTGCAAGATTTCACTCGTGCCGCCCTATTAAGGTGACGGGTAGGGCAAACTAGCTACGCCAATCGATTTTAATTTTTAGCTATTAAACCGGACCTATTTTAAACAATTTCGGGGTTACAACCTCTAGGCAAACACTTATACTATTATATTAAATGACCATGCAAAAATGTCCGATTCAACGCGTACGCGAAAAATTTATTCACGCTAAAAGTGGCCGCTTCTGGCGGTAATCAATTATTCGCGTACAAAAACGGACACACACATTTGTGGTGTTTTAATAAATAGTAGAAGTGTTTGCCTAGAGGCTATAATCCTGAAATTGTTTAAAATAAATCCGGTTTAGTAGTTAATAATTAAAATCGATAGGCGTCGCTAGTGTGCCCTACCCGTCACCTTAAAATAAGTATTTATATAATGCATCAAGGACTCAAGAAATTTGTGAATACAGTTTTTGTAGAAACTAATTTTAATGTTGCCATACGTAATGACGAACGGATCGCCATCTTTTATTTTCAAAATTATATTGATACTAAATTAAGTGCGCAATTTACTTAAGAATAAATTGCAAAAAAATGCTAGGTACTTATAAAAATATCGACTGTTATAGGTATTTATGAAACATACACACTTACCTATTGTAATACTTTTAATACAAAATATAATTAAAGAATGTTGCCGTTTACTTTTGTATTATTAAAATTGAATTGCTTCGAAATCTCTGTTTATAAACTTTTATGGCGTAATTTTACTGCCGTTTTGAATCTGTGGATTGCTACTTTCCTTCTTGATTGTCCAGCAACGCAATCCTTGTGAGCTTTATCACAATACAGAAAACGTGGCAGCAAGGTGTAAGATAAATATAAATTATATTCCTAGGTACCTACTACTTACTAGTAACTAGGTATACTTATGCCTACTGTATTTATATTTACAAAATTATCATGTAATAAGTTTTTTTTTTGGGAGACAAATTAGCGCCATTTTTTGTAGTTGTCAAAACAAACTTTTGTTTTATTTGTTCTTAGAACAGACATATTTACCTTATGGAATCTTTTTTACCTCCCCTAAACTTACTCAGTAATCTCACGAATAATTCCTTGACTAATGTCACGGTGTCATATGGATTTCAGCTGGTAGCCTTTAGGTTTTGGGTGTTGCCTAGAAGGCTCATCCTGCCCTTCGCCAGATGAGTCCCACGCCATTCCCAAGTACGTAAAAATAGTTATACTAGTAGTACTTACTAGTAACTAGGTATACTTTTGCCTACTGTATTTATATTTACAAAATTATCAAATATATATTACAAAGTTTTTATAGTGATACAGTTGTATAGGTATATTGGCTCTCTTCAGCTTGATGGTAAGCAAGAGCAGAGCCCATGTTGCAATTATAACGTACGCGATGTTAAGGCATAACTTCCGTTGGCACTGCCTTACTGGCACGCGAAATGCTTTGAAGTGGGTTTGCACTGGACCTCATCTCACCTGATTTAAAGTGGCAATAAGGTCTAAGATGTAGCGTACTTACCCAGAAGAAGCCTATTCACTCTCTACTTAAAGACTCCAAAATTGTAGCTCTCTGGGAATACAGCAGCTGGCAAATTGTTCCATTCCTTAGCAGTTCGTACCAAGAAAGAAGAAGCGAAACGCTTAGTACGATCTGGTATACTTCCACAGTGTAAGGATGGATTCCTGTCGTCTTCCGAAATGCCCGGTGGTAGAAAGGAGAGAGAAGCTTCTTTTGCATTCATATATTTATATTAATGAGGCTATGTTCTTTTTTATTGTAAATTTAGGCAGACGAGCTTGCGGCCCATCTAATGGTAAATAGTTGCGATAAGGGGAAGGGGGGTAAATAAATATATTATCGAAATAAAAATATAGGAAAATACAGAATTACATGTTGTCGGCCGAAACGTCAGAAGAAGAAAAAGCATCAATAAATACTTTTCTATTCTATAAAGAGCGCCTAAGCGGTAGGAGGTCCGCCCTCGACAGTGGTGATGTTGAATGAATTTATTGATGTTTTCTTTATTTATTTTATTTAATTGGAGTAATGCTCTTGGGCACAAAATTTGTAGTTCCTCAGTGCTTAAGCTACTTAGGGTCAATTTTTTGATCCGTAGTTAAACTAAATCGTTTAAAAAAGTCGAGCATCGCCAAAATGTGTTTTTTGAACACTAGTTTTTTTTGTGTTAAGTATGACGTCTATCGAATTTCGATTTAACTTTGCCAATGTCGAGTGATTAAAGAGACACATGTTCGAAGACGAAATTGTCCGGTTTTTATAGATGGATTTTAAAGATGAGTTTAAATTATATATATAAAAAAAAAACAAAATATTACACTAGTTCGCTGAACCAATCGTTATATTACAGATAATTACGTCACTTTGATGGTGTCACTTTGACTATTAGTTAGACAATTAACTATAGTTACCGTCTGATCACGGTTATTTGGCACGTGGCAAAAGTCAAAACTAAGTGATTTCTACTCTTGGTCGATCTGTAACCGTCTATCCAATTGTCAAAGTGACAGTGTCAAAGTGGCGTAATTCCTTATAATATAACTATTGGTTCAGCATTTTCGCTATAA